>SJYA01001716.1:1086265-1322891 GCA_006410615.1 Neotragus moschatus | reverse complement strand
CCTGGCGTGCTGCGATTCATGGGGTCGCAAAGAGTTGGACATGACTGAGCGACTGAACTGAACTGAACTGAACACCTGAAATTAATACCATAAATCAACTATACCTCAAAAAAAAAAAAAGACACTAAAGAGGTATAACAATGAAATGGAATACATGGTCTTTGTTAGGTCCAAGACTGGGGAAAAACATACCTAATAAAAGATATTTTGGGGACAATTGGAAAAATCTGAATACAGATGTATTAAATGATAGTACTTAATTCATCTTCACTTACTTTGATGTGATACTGGTTATTGGGATTATGTAGGAAATTTCCTTATTTTTAGGCTAAGGTGAAGAATTTAGGGGTGAAATATTGTGATATCTACAACTCTTATAGATTTGGCAAAAAAACCCTGTTTGTCTATGTGTATGCTAAGTCACTTCAGTCATGTTTGACTCTGTTCGACCCCAAAGACAGCAGCCCATCAGGCTCCCCTGTCCCTGGGATTCTCCAGGCAACAACACTGGAGTGGGTTGCCATTGTATACATAAATGTTTTTATATTTGTGAGTAAATGTGTGTGTACACACTTATACATATGTGAGAGAAAATAAATGCAGTAAAATATTAACAACTGTTAAATCCAGGTGAAGGGTATTTGTGTTTTTGTCATCCTATTATTTAAACCTTTCTGTAGGTCTGACAAATTTCAAAATGAAAAGACAAAAGTACTTATTTGGCATCAAATGCAAACTTTCATACTGAAATCCAGCAGTAGCAGTAGCTTTTAAGGCAATCACTCAGAGGATTTGGACCAGGGCTTCTCAAATTGAAATGTACGTATGAATCTCTGGAGATCTTGTTAAAACGAAAATTCTCACTCAGGAGGTCTGGGTGAGTCTGACACTCTGCATTTCTAACAACCTCCCAGGTGATGTTGATGTTGCTGATCTCAGATCAGATTTTGAGCAGCAAGGATCAGGAACATTGTTATACTGTTATTTCTTGAACTGTGTTATCAAAATGAAAATACATCATTAAAAAATTGTTGTATAGAACTCGTGGATTCCTAATAGTAAGAGAAAAAGTCCATAAATCTCATCTTGAGGACAATGAGCTAAACCCACAGTATATCTTCTAATTAACAAGAAAAACTAGATTTGGAGGACTAGGAGACCATGGCCTATTTTACAAACCAGTGTAGTACTTTGCTCCTAGTAAAGTGCTTGGCATATATTAGGTACTCAACAAATATTTGTTGCATCAGAAAATAAAAAAACACAGACTCTGGATTTGGAAGAACATGGTTCAACTCTTAGACTTTCCACTAATTATCTGAGCAACTTTGGCCCAGTCATTTACTCTCATCTTCAGTTTCCTCCTGGCAATGTGATGACATGCTTAACAGGGTTGTTGGGAAGATTTTTAGAGAAAAGTAACATATAGCAAAGCCTTGTCTTACCGATAAAAGTCACTCTCTGGGTCACTGTGCCGGACCTGGAACGGTGCACTGGGATTCTTACAGTCTAAAGGAAGGAGATCATCAGGAAGAGGAGGGGACCCCGGGCAGGATGGAAGAGGTTCACTCTCTTCAGTCTTTACACCTTCTGTCTGTTGCTGATTCTGGGCCTGCGCTGTGGCAATGAGGTTACGCAGACGTCGGTTGTGCTGGATCAGCTGAATGGTGTGGATGGTGAGGCTGCAGGGCTCTGAGGGGATGTCCAGCATAGTGGGGGGCTTGGGCTTGTTGGCTGAGGGTTGGTGCAGAGGCGGGTCATGGACTTCTACCAGTCGAAACTCCCGAGGGAGCAAGTCAAAAGAACTTCTGTTGGTCTGGCTTGACGAGATTGGTATCTCTCCCCAGTATCTCAACATTTTGGAATTACAAAGGAAGAGCTCCCAAGTTAAATGTGGATGGTATCCTAAAGGCAGGGTTTTTAAATCTCTAGCAACTGCAGGTTAAGGGCTTCTGTAGTGAGGAATACGAGGTGTAGCCAGGTATTGACATAAAAACTAGGCAGTTCAAGACCACTTAGAAAAAGTGAGTGTCAGCAACACTGTTGGATCAAGGACGTTCTTCCTGAAGAAATTAAGAGAAATATAACTGTTAATATCACAGTCATACACTGTGACAATTCCTACTGGACTGAACCACAAGGTAGAGTTTGGGTCTTTAGTAGACTAATAGCTGGAAGAGTATATTAGGCTATAGTGTCCATATTTTCCAACTCACCCCACTAACTTACTACCAATCCTGAATGATTTGCAAGGCAAGACACTTAAATGAGATCTGGAATATTTCTCAAGAGTATCCTGACACATCTCTCCTGGATCCACAGGAGAAAAAGGAGTAGAGTTAAAGATAGGAAAAGGTTCTTCTTTTATTTTTTGCTGTGCCGTGCAGCCTGTGGGATCTTAATGCCAAGTCCTAACCACTGGACTGCCAGGGAATTCTTGCTGCTGCTGCTGCTGCTAAGTCGCTTCAGTTGTGTCCGACTCTGTGCAGCCCCATAGACGGCAGCCCACCAGTCTCCCCTGTCCCTGGGATTCTCCAGGCAAGAACACTGGAGTGGGTTGCCATTTCCTTCTCCAATGGGTGAAAGTGGAAAGTGAAAGTGAAGTCGCTCAGTCGTGTCCGACTTTTCGTTACCCCATGGACTGCAGCCTACCAGGCTCCTCCATCCATGTGATTTTCCAGGCAAGAGTGCTGGAGTAGGGTGCCATTGCCTTCTCCAGGGGAATTCCTGACGTGGTTACTAATCTGTGAATGCTTCTCAGGTGGACTAGTGGTAAAGAACCTGCCTGCTGATGCAGGAGTAAGAGACATGGGCTCAATTCCTGGGTCAGGAAGATCCCCTGGAGATGGACAGAAGCGCCTGAGGGGCTACAGTCCAAAGGGTCTCAANCCAGGGGAATTCCTGACGTGGTTACTAATCTGTGAATGCTTCTCAGGTGGACTAGTGGTAAAGAACCTGCCTGCTGATGCAGGAGTAAGAGACATGGGCTCAATTCCTGGGTCAGGAAGATCCCCTGGAGATGGACAGAAGCGCCTGAGGGGCTACAGTCCAAAGGGTCTCAAAGAGTCAGACACTACTGAAGTGACATAGCATGCATGCATACATGCCAAGCATGGGAACCTTTAATCCTGGTGGAAAAATTTATGAACCACTATCCTACATGGTCTTATGCATTCAACTTCTGACATTCATAGGGAAGAATCTCAGATATCTGCTCTCTCTTAAATAATATCCCTTCCTTTAGTCTCTCCTTGTCGGAGAAGGCAGTGGCACCCCACTCCAGTTCTCTTACCTGGAAAATCCCATGGACAGAGGAGCCTGGTGGGTTGCAGTCCAAGGGGTTGCTGGGAGTCGGACACAACTGAGCGACTTCCCTTTCACTTTTCACTTTCATGCATTGGAGAAGGAAATGGAAACCCACTCCACTGTTCTTGCCTGGAGAATCCCAGGGACGGGAAAGCCTGGTGGGCTGATGTCTATGGGGTCACACAAAGTTGGACACGACTGAAGCAACTTAGCAGCAGCAACAGCAGTCTCTCCTTGTATCAAATCTACTCTCTACAGTGATGCTGTGCTGTGCTTAATTGCTCAGTGGTGTCCAATTCTTTGTGAGCCCATGGACTGCAACCTGCAAGGCTCCTCTGTCCTTGGGATTTTCCAGGCAGGAATACTGGAGTGGGTTTCCATGCCCTCCTCCACAGGATCTTCCCAATCCAGGGATTGAACCCAGGTCTCCCACACTGCAGGCAAATTCTTTACCAACGGAGTCACCAGGGAAGCCCAAGAATACTGGAGTACCCTATCCCTTGGCCGGGGATCTTCCTAACCCAGAAATCGAACCCTTGTCTCCTGCACCGCAGGCAGATTCTTTACCACAGCTGAGCTACCAGGGAAGCCTCTATAGTGAAGCTAGACTTAATATTTTAAACTTAGACCTAATGACTTCCCATTGACTACTGGAAAAACGTCAATTTTTTTTGATTTACCATTCAATACCAACTACAATCCAGCTTTAACTCACCTTTCCAGATTCATTGCCCATATGTCTCTTCAAATTCAATAAATATTTATCAAATGCCAAGTGTCATGTGAGGAGATAAAGACTAATGCAAGGTCCTTACCCTGAGGTGAGGGAGAAAAACATGAAAAGAATGTTTCAACATTAAAGTGTGTGGTCAGTGCTGTTCTAGAGACACAGACCAAGTTCAGTGAGAAAACACAAAGAAGGAACTTCCTGAAGAAAGTGACCATCTTAGTCCCAACAGTACCAGACTTCTCTGGTTGCGAATGCCATGCATTTCCACAGCTTAATGACGTGATCTCTGCAGGCAATGCCTTGCTACCTGCCACATCCCTGGCAGACTTGTATCCATCCTTAAGTATGATTTAAGTCACCACCTTCTATCACCTCCCCAACACATCTCCCCTTGTTAAGTCTCACAGCACTTTGTCTCCATCACAGCATTTATCCCTGTATTTAAACTAGTACTAGTTTCAATTTTATTCCTCCATCTGTCTCTCACAGCTGTGATCTTGCTAAGATTTGAGTGCCTACTCCATGCCAGGCTTTGCCTCTACTGTTAATTCAATTCTGCCAACCTTTCTATAAGTAGATATCACTTTTTTTTTAAAGTAGGTACTATTATTACCCCACTTTTCAGACGTGGAAACTGAGGCCTTCTGTCTTGCCTAATGTCGGAAACAGCTGAGAGGGAAGATCGAGATGGTCAGGATCCAGGGTCTGCACTCTTTTAACAACTACACTATGCTGCCTCAATGGGTTTCAGAAAGAATAAGAGAAGGAACGAATACATGAATGAACCAAGTGACAACAAAAATCGCCTTCTCCCCTAACTTGACCTAAAGGAGCAGGAAGGACAGGCATCAAGCACAAGCAATGCCCACATCCCCATCAGGGCTCCTTCCTCACCATCAGCGGACTCGGGCGCCAATCACAGTGTCCTGGGATCGTCTAATGCTGGGGCAGCCCAGACACAGGGAGATGTGGACCTGGACCGAGGCAAGGAGGCTCCACTATGGACTGCCACTTCGCAGGTACCGATCTGGGCGGCTGATGGGTTCCGAGAGGCCTGAGATAAGGGTCGTATCAGGTCCGGAAGGCTGGTGTGTTGACCGGTGGTTCAAGGCTGCCGGAAGCGCGGCTTCTCCATCAGGCTCTGCTGCAGGAAGTCATTACGACTCGGTTGCAACCTCTAAAGATGTCCCCATTCTGACAGTACCCCGACCGCCTTTTTCTTGTTTTCCTCTTACTACAACTTCCAGGGATAACTCGCTTCTTCACAAAGCTCTGGGTCGTAAAGGATCAACTCCACTATTGCTGCTAGAGAAGCGTCTGGAGGCTGGAGAGAGGGAGGCGTGGAGAGGAATGTAGAGACCCGAAGACGGTGAGGTTTCCTAGGGACAGATTTTGAGGCTGCTCCTGATCTGAGGATGGCTGATAGTCCCTCTCAGTCCGAGCCGCTGGCTTCGCCGGAACTCGATGACGACTTCAAGAAGCCAGCCCTGCCGATGTCCCCGGCGGCGCGGAGTAAGGCCCCGGCCAACAATCCTTCAAACCCGGAGGAGGTGAAGGAAAGGCCCACGGCTTTGCCAGAGTCTGATTCCGGGGAGCCGGATGTCCCGCCGATCCTGCCGGACAGCAGGGAGACCAGCGGTCCGGCGGAGGAGCAGCCGCGGCCCCACACGGCGGCTCCTTCCCCTGGCGGCCCGGCCCGGGCTACCCCTTACCAAGAGCCACCGTGGGGCGGCCCCACCACGGCCCCCTACAGCCTCGAGACACTAAAAGGCGGCACCATCTTGGGCACCCGCAACTTGAAAGGACTGAGTTGCTGCCTTTTCGGGAGGCTCCCTAGCTGCGACGTGTGCCTGGAGCATCCTTCGGTGTCTCGCTACCACGCCGTGCTGCAGCACAGGGTGTCCGGCCTCGATGCAGAAGGCGACGGCCACGGGCCTGGCTTCTATCTCTACGATTTGGGAAGCACCCACGGCACTTTTCTTAACAAAACCCGCATCCCACCCCGCACCTATTGTCGGGTCCACGTCGGACATGTTCTTCGCTTCGGAGGCAGCACCCGGCTCTTTCTTCTTCAGGTAAGTAGAAAACCCTAGAATTGAAATCTCTGGAGCCCAGTCGGGTGCGTTCTTGAGCTCCTTAAGTTTTCCCTGAGAAAGGAGATTGTCCTTTATGAAAGTACGGGAATCTGGCTCCTCATCTCCAGACGTCTGTACACATTGCCTTGTTTCTGAAAGTGACTTCAGCCATCCTAAACTCTAAAAGAATTCTTTCGCTTGATTCATCAGGGACCAGAGGAGGATCGAGAGGCAGAATCCGAGTTGACAGTAACGCAACTGAAGGAACTGCGGAAGCAGCAACAAATGATGTTGGAAAAGAAGATGCTGGGAGAAGACTCAGATGAAGAGGAAATGGATACCGCTGAAAGAAAGAGAAATACCAGTAGTCAGGACGATGACATGGGCTGCACCTGGGGAATGGGTAAGGCATTAAAACTGCTGCCAGAGGTTAATAAATCCGTTTCTATTGGTACAGTTAATTTAAAAAAATCATACAGCTTTCATGACTCTTTGAGAAAGATGGGGCAAATACAGTTTGCACATAGGTTACCAAAACCTAGTTTTATTAACTTTTCTGATGCCAAAAAACTGAATTATGGGCCTAATTGATTTCTCTTCATGTGTTTTACAATGCACTCCCTTGTTCAAAACTCTTTGCATATAGTTTAACAATTAAAATTTATTTCATTAAGTACTGATTATCGCTAGAGGGAGTGAAACTACATTCAGTCAAATAGAACAGGATATTATCTAATATAGGAGTTCTGTCGAATTTTTTGTACTTTGTGTAAACACCCTGAAATGTGAAATATCTAATCAGAGGGATAAATTGAATTTTCCGTAACACCAGACATTTTGGCGGATAGGTATTTGGGAGTGGAGTCTGAAAAGCTGGATGACCTTAACTGTGTTGTGTGGAAGACAGGTAAATCTTATGAAATTACTTGTGGTAAGTGCCAAACAAAAGCTAGAAACCACTAGTATGGACTAAGGATTCAAGAAGGGAGCAGCCCCTGATTACCTAGACCTGCACTATCCAGTATGGTCATTGTCAGCCACACTGGGCATTTACGGGGTGGCTAGTCCAAACTCACATGTGCCGTAAAGGTAAAATACACACTGGGTTTCAAAGACTTAGTGTGAAAAAAGAATGTAAAATATCCCATTCATAATACTTTTATTTTGATTATGTGTTAAGTTCACCTGTTTCTCTTACGTGTTTAATGCGGATACTGGAAAATGTAAGGTTGCATATATGGCTTTCATTATAATGCCTATTGGGCAGCACTGACAGAACTTTGGGACAGTGTATAAGTTTATAAACAGAAGGGTTTTAAGCTGGGACTTGAAGGAAAGAAAAAGAAGCCCTTAGGAAACTGAGTACTGGGATGGTGTCCAGGGCAGGGATTGATGATTTTTAAGGAAGTACCAAGTAGATCAGTCTGTTGGTGGATATGATAAGTACTGGGAAATTATATTGAAGACAAAGTATAAGACCTGGCTGTGAGAGAATGAGAATGTGGAACTAAGAAGTTTAGATTTTTCTTTTTTTACATAGAGAATGTGGTAGGCAGTCTTGCTTTTAAAATACATACATGATGGAGAACAAAAGTAAGGTGCCATGAAAACAAGTTTTAACTTGTCACACAATGTAGAAAACCAAAGATGTTCAGACTGACGGTTTTGTGCTTGTTCTTCCCCACCGCACCCCCCCCCCTTTCTTTTCATCACTGGGGCCTTATCTTTGTGCAGCCTAAAAGGATAGTGAGTGCCAGTCAGATAGTCTCTTATGGCTAATTGTCTTTGCTTTCTTGTATCCTGCAGGAGAAGATGCTGTAGAGGATGAGGCTGAAGAGAACCCCATTGTCTTAGAGTTTCAACAGGAAAGGGAGGCTTTTTATATAAAGGATCCAAAAAAGGCTCTCCAAGGTTTTTTTGACCGAGAAGGTAGGTATACAGATTTTGACTCTGCTGATAAAAATGTATCCACAGGAGGGTGCTTTTCTAGATCTTCAAGTACTTAGAAATGCTATATTTTATCTGTTGTCGTCCTTGTTCAGTTCTTGCCTGCGTGGTCAGTTGCTTCAGGTTTGTTTTGGAAATTGTAAAAATTCTGTTAGTCTTTGTTCACATCTTGGAAAAAGGAAGTACTTTTTTCCAACTCCTCTCATCCTTCTCAGAAGACACAGGACAGAAGTGGTTGGGAGACTGACCCAAATTGTTACAATTTCTTTGTTTCTAATTCCCCTGATCTTTCGTCATTCATAGCATGGACTTCCACTTTATGTAATTTAAAAGTTGTTTCCATTAAAAAAATAATTAAAACTAGAGTAAAGCCTTTGAGATAATTTAAAAAAGAACGTTTCTGCAGAGAATTGTTTCAGTAGATAAGCTTTTAGAGAACGTTTATATGTATGTGTGTGTATGAGTATAAATATATGCATATGAACTGTTTGCATTCTTCACTTAATAGTTACACTTCTAAAAACTAAGCAACTGTGACAAGTTAACATTAAGTCTACAACTTACAAGTGTGAAAGCTTTTATTTAGTGGACAAACCCCTGTGTGGAGACTCGATTGTTTTGAGTTTGCAGTTCTCTGTCTCAAGCTCTTCCTAATTTTATTATCAGACAGTAATTCCTAGGAATAGGAAGTGAAATGCTCTGAAATTTAGTGTTCAATGTGGTTTGAGACCTTTGTATTCTTATTCAACCTCTGCTCTCTTTTCCCTTTGTATCAACTGGTAATTTTCAGATGCTATTAAAATTGTTTTGTCTTTCCTCCCTGCACAGGAGAAGAATTAGAGTATGAATTTGATGAACAAGGTCATAGCACTTGGCTCTGCAGGGTGCGGTATGTTCTTTTCTCAGTAATATCCATTTCTGGAAAGTGGTTAATTTCAAGTTTAATTTATGGTTACAGACAACAACCCAAAGGGCAATTTTAGTCTTTTTGAGACTATTCATGAATTTGGGGATTGATAGTTTAGTAACACATTGAGGTTATAGAGATAAAAGGTGTAAGGAAAAGAATTGAAATTCAGCTTTGGCAAGATAGAACAAAATGAACTGAGAGATTAAAAAGCTATCTCAAAAACATGACTGTTATCATAAAATATTAATGTTTTTCATGAGACTTGGAGCTTAGTTCTGTGCTTAAATCCCTCCCATACCAATGCAGATTACCTGTGGATGATTCAACTGGAAAACAGCTAGTGGCAGAGGCCATTCACTCAGGAAAGAAAAAAGAAGCAATGATTCAGTGCTCACTGGAAGCTTGTCGAATCCTCGATACTTTGGGATTGCTGCGGCAGGAGGCGGGTGAGTATGTGGGGACTCTTTTTCCCTTTTTAAAAAGAAGATGGATAGAAGGAAGGAAGATTGAACACATAAAGTAATAAAACCTCTTTTTGGGGAAAAATGTAAATTGTACAGAATTCTATGAAATGAGAAGAAAAACATTCTCTATCTCTTTAACCAAAGGTAACTTTTGTTTATTTATATTCTCCCAGACATTATCTATAGACATGTGTTCAGAACTAGAACCTTTAACAAAATACAAACACTCATAGTAAATGCATTTATATTTATACTCTTTCGTGACTTTAAAAAATTTTATTTATTTTTGGCTGCAGTGGGCCTTTGTTGCTATGCGCGGGCTTTCTCTAGTTGAAGAGAGTAGGGGCTACTCTCTGGTTACAGTGTGCGGGCTTCTCATTGCAGTGGCTTTTTTTTTTTTTTTTTGCGGAGCACTGGCTGGCTCAGTAGCTGTAAAACACGGGCTTAGTTGCTCTATGGCATGTGGGAACTTCCAGGACCAGGGATCAAACCAGTGTCCCCTGCATTGCAAGGCAGATTCTTGACCACTGGATCACCAGGGATGCCCTTTTTGTGACTTTTTAACATAAGAATGTATCATGGGTAGTTTTTATATTGTTGCATTAAATTTACCTTATTTTTGGTAATTTATATATCATTGCATTAAATTTGCCTTATTTTTTAAAAAATTGGGCATGTAATTATTTTTTTTATTCTGCAGTTACTTTTTATTATTGCAAAGTAAATTACATATACTTTAAAACTACCGAAGTCTTAAAATATACCTGTTCTTGTCCTGCCCCTTTCCAGTCTTTGACTCTAGAAAGCCTTTAACTCTTTCAGTTATTTCTTCTGGCATTTAAATATATCCATATGCCAAATCCAATATCTTGTAATAACCTGTAAGGGAATATAACCTGCAAAACAAAAATGAATTACTATGCTGTATACCTAAAACTAATGCAGTGTTATAAATCAGCTATACTTCAATAAAAAAAAGTTAAAAAGTTTTCATATTTCTAAAAAACATGAGCATGCTGTTATATTTTTAGTCATGTAAACATTGACTATAACAAGTATTTAATCTTTACAAGGTTATGTTTATGCAAATATTAATTACAACTGAGTAGTTTTTTTGTTTGTTTTTCCTAGAGTTAATAACTGTGTTTGTGTGTCATGTGTTTGATTTTTTTTGGTACCTCTTTCTCATTCTTCGCACACATTCAATAACCTTCTAGTGTGTTTTTCCATATGGTCAATTACGTTAAGTAATTTATCAGTTCTGATTTTTTGGGAGACATTTCTCCTGAAGAGCACTCTTCTTTTAAGGATGCCTGCTGCAGAGCAGTAATCTAGGGCTTCATTTGCTATCTTCCTTGAGATTTCCTTTCTTTTTTTCTAGGGGTGGATTTTCTGTTTCATGATTCTCGTATTTCTTGGTTTATTCGTTTGTTTCAGTGGAACACATCTTTCTATAGTTTTGGCAGGTTAGGAAGCTGGTACCAACAATAAGGGCATGGATGGTAATAATCTTCAATGAAATTCACGTCTTTCATTTTTCTTGCTCTGCTGTTGTTCTAGTGGACATCCTCTAGTAGATTCCTAAGAAAGGATAGATAGCAAGTCAACTTTATATTAAACTCTCCACTCTGAATGTAAAATTATTCTGGTTTTACTCTTGGTTAATAGTTTGGCTGGGAATAGAAGTCTAAATTGGAAGTAATTTTCCTTCACAACTTTGAGGGCATTGCTCTTATATGACATCCACCACTGCTATTGAAGTCCTAAACTATTCAGGTTACTGACCCATCATATGTTAGCTTTTTTCTCCTCCTCTCACTAGAAGTTTTGTAAGAGTTTTCCTTTGTTCTTAAAGTTCTGAAACTTAACTATGATGTACCTGTCTGTGGGTTTATTTTTATCCATTTCCCTGGGTACTTGTTGGATCTGTTTGATATGAAAATCTGGACAGTTCAGGAACATTTTGGGAATTGTGCCATCCCCTCATTTTATATTTCTGTTCTCCGGAATTTCGTTTGTTAGATATTGCACCTCTTGGGCTGGTTGTCTGTGTTTCTTTTTTCCCTTCTCTGTCCTGTTTCTGTGTCTCTTGTTCTTTCTGGGACATTTCTACAACTTTCTTTCTGTATTTTGTTATCAAGATTTCAATTTCTAAAGCTCATTTTGTTCTTTGGATATTCATTTTTAAAACGTAATATGCCATTGTTGTTCATAGATTATTAACATCTCATCTCTCTGCTAATCTCCTTTCTCCAGGTGATTTTTCTGTTTATTTGCTGTCTGTCCTGCATGGTAGAGGTCTTTCTCAGGTGTCATGTAGTTCTTAGTTGTAAAAACTACTTAGGGACAAAAAAGATGATGAGCAGCTTGGAATATATAGGTGGGGCTATTAAGTTTGAGGAACACTATAGAAGGATGTGGGTGGGCATTTTACAGGAGAACTTCTGATGTAAGTATCTTTAGATTTTCCTTTTTCTGCTGGCAAGATTCCCCAAAGAGTACTCCTCAGTCTCCTGCATGAGGGAGAGGACTGGCTGCCAGCATTCCTGGACCTATGTGGTAGAGATAGCTGAGCATGTTCTCAGCATTTAGCCATTTTCAGGACAGTGCTAGTTTTTGAACATAGTACCCATGCCCTCAACTATACTAGTCAATCCATAGTTCATAGACTTTCTATCTTAAACTCTGGGTTTTTCCTGGGGGTGGGAAGGAGGTGAGTAGGTGGGGTAGATGATCTGTTTCTCCATCAGCTTTTACTCAGGCCTCTTTATTTTGTCACTGCTATCCAGCCCCAGTTCTAGATCCTTTTGAGGATTCTGTAGTAGATCAGATTGGTTCTGTTTTTTCCCCTCTGTTGGGTTAGGATTTACTTTTTTTTTTTAGTTTTGCTAAGTTAGTTTCCACTCATCTATCTGCTTTCTAATTTTCAAAGATGTGATCTTGTTGCTGTCCCCATTCCTATTCTTCCTGTCTTTGTAGATTAGTGTCTTTAAAAAAAAGATCTCTTTGCTGCCGTCTTAGTGGGGTATGGGGAGAGAATGAAATTAGATATGTGTGTTCAGTATACCATCTCAACTTGGAAATTACCAGGTTTATTATTAATAAGGACTGTTTTGCTTACAAATAATAGAAACCTAATGAAAATTCGAAAATGTTATTGGCTATAGAAGCTGGAAAGAGTAACTCACAGGATTGAAGACAGAACTGCATGAACCAGGGCTGCAAGTTCTGGAAGCAAAACTTAGTGCTGTGAAACTAAAACTTGGTATCCTGAGGACACATGCAGCCTGTTTATGTGTATCTGTATGTCTGTCTCATGAGTGCATGGTTTTATTTTGCAGAGAGATTCTAACCCCACACAGAAAAGCTGGATGCTCACAGCCCTGGATTTGTATCTTGTCTGTAATAACCTCATTGGAAAGAGAGCCTCTTTTTCTCCTATATCTAAATATAACTCTGGGGGAAAGATTCTCTTGAATCTGGCTGTGGTCACATGACTATACCTAATCTAGATGGAATGGGAGAAGAATTTTCTAGAGAAAGAGGGCACTTTTACCACACCCCAGGGAGTAAGATGACAGTAGGATAGATAGAAACTTAATGGCTACCATAGTCCCCTGCTGATGGACTTCCTAGATTTTCATTGTTACAATGTTGCATTGATAAATATGGTATAAATTCCTTATAAATAGAATTGCTGGATTAATTGCATCTTTAATGTTGATGGATGTTGTAAGATTGACTGTCAAAAACGTGTCAGTGTGCATTCCCACCAACTGTTTGAGAGTCTGTTTCCCCATATCCTTACCAAGTGAAAGTGAAAGTGTTAATCGCTCAGTTCAGTTGTGTTTGACTACTTGCGACCCCATGGACTTTAGCCCACCAGGCTCCTCTGTCCATGGTTTTCTCCAGGCAGGAATACTGGAATGGGTTGCCATTTCCTTAGACATTATTAATCTTTTTATGTTCTTTCCAATCTAATATATGCTTCCCTTGTGACTCAGCTGGTAAAGAACCCACCTGCAATGTGGGAGATCTGGGTTCAGNCTTTAGCCCACCAGGCTCCTCTGTCCATGGTTTTCTCCAGGCAGGAATACTGGAATGGGTTGCCATTTCCTTAGACATTATTAATCTTTTTATGTTCTTTCCAATCTAATATATGCTTCCCTTGTGACTCAGCTGGTAAAGAACCCACCTGCAATGTGGGAGATCTGGGTTCAGTCCCTGGGTTGGGAAGATCCCCTGGAGAAGGGAAAGGCTACCCACCCCAGTGTTGTGGCCTGGAGAATTCCATGAACTGTATAGTCTATGGGGTCGTGAAGAGTTGGACACGACTGAGTGACTTTCACTTTGAGTCTAATATATATGAAATGGTATCTCATTACTTTAGTTGGTGTTTTTTAATTGCTAGAAAAATGTTTGACATCTTTTTAAATGTTTGTTGGCCATTTGTATTTCTTCTCTGTGAACTACTTTGATTATTTTTAAGATTTTCTTTTGGATTATTGGCCCTTTCCTCATTTATTTTTTTCCTTTTTCACTAGTTGATTTTTGAGAGCTTTTGCTCATTAAATAAATTAGTTCTTCCTTTGTTTGTTTTAATTTTTTTATTGTGGTAAAACATACATATCATAAAATTTATCTTTGTAAGCATTTTTATGAATACAGTTCAGTGGCATTAAATGCATTCATGTTGTATAACCATTGCTACTATCCATCACAGAACTTTTTCTTCATCTCATACTGAAACCTTGTACCCATTAAATAGTAACTTCCTATTCTTCCTCCCTCCAGCACCTGGTAACCAGTGTTGCACTTTGTCTCTATGAGTTTGACTAGTTTAGGTGCTTCCTGTAAGTGGAATCATGCAATATGTGCCCTTTTGTGTCTGGTTCATCTCATTTTTAATAATGTCTCCAAGGTTTTCTCATTTAGTCGCTAAATTGTGTTGGATTTTTTGAGACCCCCCCATGGACTGTAGCCCTTTAGGCTTCTCTGTCCATGGAATTTTCTGAGCATGAATACTGCCCTTTGTTTTTATATGTATTTTGGCAGCTTGTTGAGTCCTCTTTTAATAATTGGTGGTGGTATTTTAAGCTGCTTGCCTACTTGCCTTCTTTCTATTTTATTTATTTAATTTTATTGTTTATTTTATCTACCTCTAGTATCTCGGAAAAGGAAAGCCAAGAACTGGGAAGATGAAGACTTTTATGACAGTGATGATGACACATTTCTTGATCGGACTGGCCTGGTTGAAAAGAAGCGTCTGAATCGAATGAAGAAGGCTGGGAAGGTTGACGAGAAGCCAGAGACCTTCGAATCACTGGCAAGTTTTAGTTGTAGAAGGAGCTGTGGTAGTATTATAAATAATGTATTATTTATGTTTGTTTTTTAATTTTTAAAAATCAGTAGCATTGAAATCTGGTTATGAAGTATTATTTTTGTGATCTGTAAGTTTGATGGTAATAAACAATCATTTAGTCTTATCCAAGTTGGAAAAAAGTTTGGCTTGTTGCTAGAAACTGCATCTACCTCTAGGTGGGTAGTGATCCATTAATGAGCATTCTTTGGATATGATCTTACTGTATCTTTGGATATGATCTTGGGAAAAAGAAAAGGAAAAAGTTCCAAATTGTGACATTCTGAGGTGCAGTTGACCTTGGCTTTTGGTAGTCAAGAACTGTGAAAGGAATTTTTGAGGAGTATAGTTCTGGTAATATAGGCACACCTCAAAGACATTGTGGGTTCAATTCCAGACCACTGCAATAAAGCGAATATTATAATAATGTGAGTCACATGAACTTTTTGGTTTCCTGGTGCATATAAAAGGTATATTCACACTATACTGTAGTCTCTTAAGTGTGTAGTAGTACTATCTCTAAAAAAATAGTATATATTTTTAAAATACTCTATTGCTAAAAAATGCTAACCGTCGTTCTATCAATGCAGAGTTGTGACAAATCTCTAATTTACAGTATCTGCAAGTTGCAAGTAAAGTGAAGCTCCATAAAATGAGCTATGTGTATAGTCTTAAACAGTGTGTCCTTCATGAAGTTATCATAAGATGGCCTGCATTTTCACTATATTAATTAGTATCAGAGTTTAAAACATTACTCAATGTCTAGCTTTTTGATTCATCAGTGACAACAAATGCTTTGGGTTCTTTTGAGTAAAGTCTGTGTTTTGTACATTCCTTCTATTTAATTCTTGGTTCTTTAATTCAGAAATCAATTAAAATTAAATAAATGAAAAATGTTAACTCCATGAGGAGCAGATTTAAATGCACTTCTGAATTAATCTTCTTAAAACTTATCACAATAATGAAAATAAGAGGAAGAAATAAAGGAAAGCTACCATATTTTGAAAGATATAAAACATATGCTAACCTTGTTAATTTGGTGTTACAGGTTGCGAAGTTAAATGATGCTGAAAAGGAACTCTCTGAAATTTCTGAGAGACTGAAAGCCTCCAGCAAAGGTAAGGGAGTGACTCATTAAACAAATGTTTATTGAGTGTCTGCTGTGTGTAGTGCACTTTGCTAGGTACTAAGGCTATATTGGTTAGTAAGGTATAACAGATATGGAGCCTTTCTAAGGAGCAACATAGAATTTTAGAACTACAAAGAACATTATAAATTATTTGTTTCAACCTTTTTTTTTTTAATAGATGAGGAGAATGAAGCCCATTGAGGCAAAGTGACATCCTAAGATATGGTACAACCAGTTTCCTTATTTCTATATCAGTATCATCCTCTGTCCAGCTTCAAGTTAGTGACTTTTCTATGGAAACTTGGGCCAAATTTTAAAACATTTTCAGCCATCTTTCTGAACATGTATTATCCCTTTCTTGGACAGCTCTGTCAGAGTCACCGTCTCAGGACTCTTTAGACGCATTCATGTCAGAAATGAAGGCAGGAAGTGCATTAGATGGTGTGTCCCGGAAGAAACTTCACCTGAGAACTTTTGAACTGAGAAAAGAACAGCAGAGACTTAAAGGGTTGATAAAGATTGTAAAGCCAGCAGAGATTCCAGAACTAAAAAAGTAAGTAAGTCTTAGTTATACTTGAAATTTTAAATAAACATATTTACATAGATACCATTCTGAATTATATCTTTGTTTCTTAGCTAATCACTTTGAACTAGAAATAGAATATAAGAAACTCTTTAAAGCACAAAAGGCAGTGTGATTTTGAAATGGGTAAAAAAACATTTTACTTGTGAAATATAAACTGCTACAAGATTTTTTAAAGAAAACTGTATTGATTCCAGTTTCATTGGAGGGCTCTAAATTTTTTCTTAATCTTTTAGCGCAGAGTAAACTTTTTAAAAAACAGAGACATTACTTTGCCAACAAAGGTCTGTCTAGTCAAGGCTGTGGTTTTTCTAGTAGTCATGTATGGATATGAGAGTTGGACTATAAAGAAAGATGAGCACCGAATAATTGATGCTTTTGAACTGTGGTGTTGGAGAAGACTTGAGAGTCCCTTAGACTGCAAGGAGATCCAACCAGTCCATCCTAAAGGAGATCAGTCCTGGGTGTTCATTGGAAGGACTGATATTGAAGCTGAAACTGCAGTACTTTGGCCACCTGATGTGAAGAGCTGACTCATTTGAAAAGACCCTGATGCAGGGAAAGATTGAGGGCAGGAGGAGAAGGGGACAACAGAGGGTGAGATGGTTGGATGGCATCACCGACTTAGTGGATATGGGTTTGGGTAGACTCCAGCAGTTGGTGATGGACAGGGAGGTCTGGTGTGCTTCAGTTCATGGGGTCGCAAAGAGTTGGATATGACTGAGCAACTGAACTGAAACTTCTTTAAAAAACAACATGCACAAAAGGCTAATTTCCCTAATATATAAGGACCTGTCCACCAAAGAGACAGACGGGCAAAGGGTATCAACTGAAAGTCCACTGGAAAAGAAATACAAATAACTCTTAACTATATAAAAAGAGAAATACTATACTTATAATAAGAGAAATGCAAACACTACAGTGTATTACCATTCTTATCTATGATTTTTAAACCACAGATGAAAAGATGTGAGTACAGATTATCATTTTAGTGCCTGTATCTGTCATTCTCAAGAACAAATTGATAACTCTTTAGTATATTTAAATACTTTTTAAAAGTGAAATCTGTTCCTTTAAAGGGGGGAAAAGCACAACCTGAAGTTGATTTCATCGTTAACTTTGGTTTCAGGGGAATTATTGGACACAAATGATATTTGAATTACGTTATTGATAGGTGGTAGATTAGCACTAGAGTTAGACTTCCTAGGTTTCATTCTCAACTTTGTCCATTACTTTTTGGGAGTTTTTAAAAATATATATAAAGCATCATTTTGTTTATAAAGTAGATTTGGAGTCTGTCAGTAGTTTAGCTTGACAGTTGGCCATAAATGTTCTTTTTTTTTTAATTCATTTTTATTTGGAGAATAATTGCTTTGCAATATACTTTTTAGGAATTTTAAGGCAAGTTATATAACTTCTTTGATCTTTACTTTCCTCTTCTGTAAATTAGAAGAAATGTGGTTGCAAAGATTAACTGAAAAGCACTTAACAATGTGCTGGCATATATATATTTTGTCATCTTGCCATAATTTTTACTGTCACTGATATACTTAGCAACTGTTTGTGGAATTGTTTTTGTGGAGCAAAGGTAAAAACTCAGGAACCATAATCCAGAGCAAACAAATTAACAGTGAGTTTCAATTCCAATTCTGTAATCCTTTAATCTGCTAAGTCAGCTCTGCGAAGTAGTCCAAGCTAGAAGACAAACATCAGCTTTCTCCAGAACCTCCCCTTCTGCCGTCTATGTGTCTTCAGTTTCTCTTCCCTTTCTTACTCTAGAAAAGAAAGAAAGAAAGAACTGCTTTAGAGAGCATCTGGCCTTCAGATGCTGTGTATCTTCTCTCTCATCTTCTCACTTGAGGGTTGGACTTCTAAACTTCCTACCTAATTCCATTCCTCCTCCCTCACAAGCAGCTCTTGATTGTGATTCCATCTTCTTTTGCATCTCCTTTGGGAGTCTTTGCGTGTCCTCCAGGCCAGCCAGGCCATTTAATGGAGCTGTGAAATATCTGTGTTGCTCTTGCTTTTGCTTTCCTGTGCTTCCTGACACTGGTGGAGAGGGGATATGAGGGATGTTTGACCAAGCATCTTTAAGGGCAGGCAGGCAGGCAGGATTTCCTCCGGTGGCCTTATCAAGGCAATGGGTCTGTCTCAGTAGAGAAAGGAAGAGAGCACCTTGGAGGGGGGAAGACTAGGTAAAAGAAGGCAGGATTGGAACTGGGGCCTCAGTTGAGCAGAGTAATCTGTTTCTTGTATGGGTCCCTGTGAATCAAGAGTGCCAGTGCTGTCTTGATGTTCCAGAATGCAGAGTTGTCCTCTCGTCATGCAAAGAAAGCATAGGGCCTTCTTCCCTCTGTCTCCTCATGCTGTCTTGTCCCTGTCATTTCTGCCTCCTCTTGGAGTGTCTTGTCAACTCAACTGCTGTCCTTTTTGTTTTGCTCTTTTTTCCTTGCATCTTTTCTAATTTTTACAATCTCTTCTTTTTGCTCTTCCTTAGCTTTACCCTCAGGTGCTTAGCTTTTAAAACTATATTCAGCCAGTGAGAACATTAACAGCTCACCACCTGTGGGGTCTCTCATTAAGTACACACATACTTTTTTCTTTCAAACTTCTGTGCTCAGAGCTGTTGTGTGTGGTTATGATAAGTGTGGCCTCCAGGTAAGTAAAGTATTGAGTCCTTTTCAGAGATTGGTGGAAAATAGGGCTTTACACCATGGATCCATCTCCTGCCATTAGGTGGGAATGGGTCATGTCTGTGTGTACTGGCATGTTACGAATAAGTAACATACAGGCAGCACCCAGGTCAGTGTCCTTTGCCACTGACCTGTGTACTGTATGTATCATTTTATGAATGTGAAGTCAGATAGTATGTTGTAAATTAAGCACCTTGTAAATTACTAGACTGTGGTAGCAGCTTCATCTGACCCTTAATAGCTCTGTGTCTGTATTGTCCATTCAAACTCTGCTGGCCTGAATCCCTCTTCATTGGTGTATGCGTGTTTACTTTATGGAAAGTTTTGTTTCGCCAAAAGTTTCTTATGGTATTTTTAGATAAAACCTTGGCCTCGCTGGGGGAGGTGTGTGTGTGTATATATATAAATAATTATTCTTTCTTCCTAGAATTGAAAGTCAGGCTACAGATGGAGAAAACAAAGCTAAAAAGCTCACATTGCCTCTCTTTGGTGCCATGAAAGGAGGAAGCAAATTCAAATTAAAAACGGGAACAGTAGGGGTAAGTTGTAGGTCAAGGTCTTAAACTTTTAACTCTTGAGTTATCCTGAGCGATTTTTTCTCTTTTCTTTTCAAAACTCAATGACTCATCACACAGTAATGTGAAAAGAGGCTGTGGACTTGGTATGATCACATCTTTTCCAGGATGTGGTTCTTGGATTTATCTCTTCAGCCTAGGGTTATCAAGGATTGATGAATCAGGACTTCCTGGTGGTCCAATGATTAAGACTGTGCTTCCAATGTAGGGGCTGTGGGTTGATCCCTGGTTGGGATCTAATATCCTACCTACATGCTGCCCAGCTGAAAAGAAAAAAGAATTGATGAATTGATTCATGCCAATTTGCATGTAACTGATTTGTGAATTAGAATACCAGTTTATTAATTTGTGATCGATGTTGCATTTAAGAAAGAATTGCTTGTGGTTTTTTGGGGGTTTTTTTTTTCCTAGTGGATAGATGTTATGATATTCAGACTCAGCTAACACTTGTTAGTAACATAATCTATACACCTGGTTCTGCCATATGGTTTTTCTTCCTTCATTTAATCCTTCCATCACTTTATGAGACCTTCCCTGGTGGCTCAGATGGTAGAGGATCCCCTGCTAATGCGGGAGACCTGAGTTCGATCCTGGTCATACTGTAAAGCTGCTTGTTCATGGATTTTTTTTTCCCCCTCATAGAAGTTACCCCCCAAGCGTCCAGAACTCCCTCCAACTCTAATGAGAATGAAGGATGAGCCTGAAGTAGAGGAGGAGGAAGAGGAGGAGGAAGAGGAAGAGGAGAAAGAAAAGGAGGAGCATGGAAAGAAGAAAACAGAGGCTGGAAGCAGTAGGCTGCAGCAGGAGACAGAGCCGGAAGAAGCAGCACAGGAGACGAGTCCTCCCACAGACTTAACATGTTCTAAAGAAACAAACCACGGTAATGTCTTCTCTCTCCTTCCTGTGCTGTGCAGTGGGCATTTGCACTCGTCATGCATAGGTTTGGAAAAGCAAAGCCAGTCCTTGCTTATGCATTTTGACTCTGTGACACTTTGTGATCATGTGATACAGATGACTGTAACATACCTTCCTGGTCTGTCTTTGATTGCCAGTTATTTATTCTCACTGCAAAGTATGGGCGAGTATTTCCAGTGTGTTCCAGAATTACTGAAAGTTGAAATCTGTGGAATCTGAAACCTCAACGGCTGTGGAGCAGTCCTGAGCTACTGCCTCTCTGTGACTGGAGGCGGGTGGAACAGGGTGGATGATGGGGCCTGACCAGTTGCTCTCAGAGAAAGCCTTCCCTTAGTCATTTTTCCCCCATAGAGGCTAAACATAATTGTATCTGCAGCTTGTACTTCTCAGGAAACATCATACCTCATTCATCTTTTTGCCATAGTACCTGGCCGAGAACCTGACATGTAGTTTTCACCTGCCTCAGCAAAGGGCTAATGAAAAATGTAAAAGAGGAAATTGATTGGTTTTTAAATATTAAGTATAATTTCTTCCGCTTATAAAAGGCATATATGTTCATTTTAGAAACTTTGGATCCTACATAAAAGTCCAAAGAAAAAAAAGAGGAATCTGCCATCCCTAGATATTACTGATTATCTTTTTAGTAGCCCCTTAACCCTTGTCAACTGCAGGGGTTATTTTCCTGCAGGTTTATTGAACTGCTTTGCAAGATTAAGACTGCAGAGAAAAAAGGGAACATTAGGGGAAAAAAAAAAAATGGCATTAAGCATGTGTGGAAATGTGTGCATATGGACTTCCAAAACCAGGCGTGTCCATGTGAAAACACCAGGCCTGCCTGGTATTTTTAAGTTACTTTCAGCTGTTTTAGGCCCAGAAAAGTTACTATTTTCTCATCTATGAGAAGTAAATCTTTTGTTTTTTCATTTTCCTTTGTTATTGGCACCATGCTTGGCCTTTTCAAAAAAGGCAGTTATACATACTTTTTTTAGCATCTAGTCTTTGATTCATTCATTATAAGGATGACACATAAGCAGCATTATAGGGGAGCAGTCAGTATTGTATGTTTTTCTTTGTTTAAGGGCCCAAAGCAAATGTGTGTGTCTAAAAATAGCCGATTAAAAGTTTTGGTTTATAAGATACATTAATTAGTAAATGCAGCTGATTAGGGGTTACTCCAGGCATTCATTAATTTATTAATTTACTTATTTATAAAGCAACATTGGGATCATATTGTACATGGTATTTTATAAACTATTTTTTCTATGTCTTAAAAAAATATTCTTTTAAGTGTGGTTTTAATAAGGGGCAAAGTGGTCCATCACATGAATATGCCATAATTCATTTAGTCAACTCTATATTATTATGCATGTATATTTTTATTAATTTTTTCTATTATAAAAATGCTTGTATGTGATGAATCTTGCTGCTTATCTTGGATTATTTTCTTTGAATATATTCCTTGAAGTAGAATTTTTGGTTAAGGAATATGACCTTTTTTCAGGCTTTCAGTAAGTATTGCTAAAAAAGTTTTGCTTCAGAGATGGCCAGTTTTTGAAGTAGAAAATTGGTGGTTCTCTGTTAGACATCTGGAGGCACGTTTATTGAAAACCTAATTAAGCTTATTGAAGCTAATGATAGTAAAACTGGATGATTATGTATGTGCTTAGCTTTTCTTGCTTTTTTTTTTCTTGGGTCCCCACCGCAAATTAAGTTAATACAGTATGCTTTGGTTCTGCATTTTATAGAAAACATGTCTCAACTCAGCCAAGTGGAACAGAATAAAGATGGCCAAGAGATTAGTAAAGCAGCTGCATCGTGTGAGGAGCCCTCAGGCAAGTGGAACAGTGACTCCTCTGCTGCTCCTCACAGGGGCAGCCAACTAGTGTCAGAGATGGGGTGGGAGCTGAGCTGTGGGTGCAGACCTGGGGTCGATGCTGCTGCCAGGGCCATGGACAGAGTCGGAATATATGAGAGGTGTCTGTCTGGTGCCATCTCATTTGTCCTTCTTTTCCTCCTCTGCCTCCTGGGGCTCCCCCCCAACCTACAAAGCACCCTAATACTTTCGTTTTCCTCTGGCTCTGCAAAGCCCTCTACAATTTTACCTCTCCCAGAGTTGAGTATGTGCCTATCATGAGGGTAATTCCAACATTCTTAAATTGGTTGAAAGATTGGCCTATTAAAAGGACTATTTTTATTTTCCCCTGGGTTTTTTTTCTGCTTTTAAATATAATGATTAAATTATAAAATAGTAAAGTCACTCCATTTCCCTTTACCTTTTCAAAAGGTGTGATTAAATTCAAGCTTAGGATTTGAAAACTAAGGTTATTTATGAAGGGACAGTTCTCTCTTTATATAGTCTTTACAGTAGTCAGAGTTTTTAAGAATTAGATGTGATGTTTTCTTCAATAATTATAATACTGTTTAAGGAGGAATTTTTCTTTTCTATTTTCTTTTTCTGAAATAGCCATCACCTCTTTTTTTCTTTTTCTTTTTCATAAATTAGCATCAAAGAATGAGAATGAGAAAAGCAGAGATGAATTCAAGAAAAAGAAAGCTCCTGGTCCAGGCAAAGTAAGTATTTTAGACATAATCTTCACTTCTAAAAGTAAAAATGAATCCCTTTGTCATGAACCATATCCAGAAGAGTGAATCCAGGGGTTGTCTTAGCAGAATTCCCAGATGTCTACTACTCTTTCTTCTAGAAATCTGGGCTCTCTTATTTTTGAATTTTTATTTTTTTAACCTGTGGTGGAAATCTTTGTATTAATATATCAGTGCAGTGAGAGCTTCCTACCATGTGAAGTGAAGTGAAATAAAAGTTGCTTAGTCATGGACTTCTACAGGCCAGAATACTGGAATGGGAAGCATTTCCCTTCTTGAAGGGATCTTCCCAACCCAGGGATCGAACTCAGATCTCCCACATAGCCAGTGGTTTCTTTACCAGCTAAGCCACAAGGGAAGCCCAAGAACACTGGAGTGGGTAGCCTATCCCTTCTCCAGAGGATCTTTCCAACCCAGGAATTGAGCCAGGGTCTCCCACATTGGGGGTGGATTCTTTACCAACTGAGCTATCAGGGAAGCCCTCCTACTGTGTGGATATACTCTGTTGAACCAGTTCCCTACCAGTGGACACTTGGGTTCTTTCTAGTCTTTTATTATAACAGTGCTATAGTGAATAACCTTAATGTATACATAATTGGGTTAGGATAATGTAAGTTCCCAGAAGTGGAATTGCTAGCTTGTGTCAGGAGGTCCACCCTCAGGCTGATTGGTTTCACAAGAGACCTCATAGGACCCCGCATGTGATGGAACTTTCAGCTGCGGTGTATTACATCATTCACGTGAATACTGAGCACAACCAGCAAAGGGAAAAGGCACGTGGAGTGAAGTCTGGGAACCAGGTACAAACTTCCAGCAGCCACATAGGCTGGGCTTAGTTTCCTTCACAACAAGTGACAACTTGTGGAACCCGAGAAGCTCATTAGAGACTCAGTCCCCAGGACTGGTATTGGGGACTGATCACATAGTAATCCTGCCTGGCATCTACCCAAATTCCATTGCCCTAAAAGGAAAGCAGGTGTTCAGCACAAACCACATTGTTTTTATAGTTTTGGCTCAGTGGACCACTCTTGTCAGGTAGGGTAGTGGGAACCCTCCTGAAATCCAAGTTCCCAGATGCCAGCCAACAAGTCTTTCACACAGGCCCTTCAAAGGGTAACAGTTAGGCTGCTTTGTTTACTTTTTTGCACCTGGACCAACAGGCAGATGCCAAATTTTCCTCTCTGGGGTTAGAACTCTCACCTGCATTGACTGCCTCTTTTAGAAAAAAATGCCACTCTCACTGGCTGAAAATAAGCTTGTTAAAGCTTTATGGAAGAAAAAAAATCAAGATTCAGAGAGAGAGTGATCCCCTATTTTTGGTTACTTAATGTCAAGATCATTAGTGGAAACTGTTCTCTTAATTTTTGTTTGCTAACAAATATAGGGACAATAGTTCTTAGAGTTAAAATTCTTTTGAATAAAATAACATTTTTTCTTTGCAGGTTCCACTGATACTTTCCTCCAAATATCCAGAAGATGACCCAGATTACTGTGTGTGGGTCCCACCTGAAGGTAGATGGTTTTTATTTTTCTTTTACTCTAGATTTATTTATTTAGGTTTCAGAATAGGTAATATGTACTTAAGTATAAGAACTTTACAAGAGTATATAGTAGAAAAGTCTCCCTTCTGTAGGAATAGGTAGATATTTGATGATACTAGGAAATTATTGTTAATTTTTTTTAAAGTATGAGTGATATTGAGTTTTTTGTTTTTTTTTTTTTTTTAGAGAAAGTCCTTATCTTCCAGGAATATTGTACTGTATAGAAGTGTTTGCAGATGAAATGATAGCTGGGACTTGCTTAAAATAATCCCGTGGTGGAGGATGAAGGAAGACAGAGGAGGGACAATAGATAAAGCAAGATTTGCCACATACTGATAATTGTTGAAGCTGAGTTCTGGGTACATGGAAATTCATTATATTTTTCTCTTTACTTTTATGTATGTTTTAAATTTTCTGTAAAGTGGCAAAAAAAGTTTTCTAGCTATGCTTTAGCTACTCAGTTTTTTTCCTTTAAAGACAACCAAATATCAGTTTCTTACCACTTCTTATATATTTTATATAAAATGCCTTTGAAAGCAATAAAATTTCATCACTTTTTTTTTTTTTTACATAAATGGAAGCATATCCTATTCCATACTGTTTTGCACTTAATAGTATATGGAAATCCTTCCATAGCTGCTTACAGATTTCTTTTCTTTTTTTTATGGTAACATAGTTCTTTGGAGAAGGCAGTGGCAGCCCACTCCAGTACTCTTGCCTGGAAAATCCCATGGACAGAAGAGCCTGGTAGGCTGCAGTCCATGGGGTCGTGAAGAGTCAGACATGACTGAGCGACTTCACTTTCACTTTTCACTTTCATGCATTGGAGAAGGAAATGGCAACCCACTCCAGTGTTCTTGTCTGGAGAATCCCAGGGATAGGGGAGCCTGGTGGGCTCCCATCAATGGGGTCGCACAGAGTCGGACACGACTAAAGCAACTTAGCAGCAGCAGTTCTTTTTTTTATGGTATGGATATATTGTTAACGTATTTAACCAGTTCTCTCAATGTATATTTGCTGTCTTTCCAGTCTTGTGCCATTACAAATAAGTCTACAATAAGTAACTTCTAATAAGTATAATTTTGCAAGTGTAGATGTGCACTTGTAGAAAACAAACTCATAAAAGTCAACACATTGGAGCAGAGGCTATGAACATTTTTGAGATAGTATAACTTGCATTTGATAGGGATTGTACTAGTTTATGTTCATACATACACCCTTAAGGCAATATAGGGCTTCCCTGATAGCTCAGTTGGTAAAGAATCCTGCAATAAAGGAGACCACGGTTCGATTCCTGAGTTGGGAAGATCTTCTGGAGAAGGGTTGGGCTACCCACTCCAGTATTCTTGGGCTTCCCTTGTGGCTCAGCTGGTAAAGGAATCTGCCTGCAATGTGGGATACCTGGATTCGGTCCCTGGGTTGGAAAGATCCCTTGGAGAAGGGAAAGGCTACCCATTCCAGTATTCTGGCCTGGAGAATTCCATGGGGTCCCAAAGACTTGGACATAACTCAGTGACTTTCACTTAAGGTAGTATATGAGATACTTGTTTCCCCATGTACTTACCACAAGTTGCTTTTTCTGTGGGTTGGATTTCTAATATGCTAGCAATTAATAGAAATATAGGTACTAAAATGCTTGCTTTTTATTTGCTAGTAAATGTTAGAGTAATGGTGAAAAGACTGTAGTTTGAAATTATATACAAAAGGTCATATTTCTATTTGTTTACTTTTTGGCCCACTGATGACTGGATATCTTTTCCCTCCTGACTTGGAAATGTGAATATTTATTTTTCTTTGTTTCTTTTTATGCTGATATAGGCCAAAGTGGAGATGGCAGGACCCATCTTAATGACAAATATGGGTATTGATTGCTTCTGAATCTTAAGACCTTGTGGACCATGTGACATGGGATATTTAGTATAATATATCAAGTTGGATGTCCGGAGAAGGAATTCAGATGCTCATTTGTAAAATCTGGTGACTGGCATTTTCTTCTGTACTCCTAGCTTCATAAATTTACCTACCTATCTGATTCTCTTGAATTTGATATTTATGTTTAAAAGTGTTTGTGTATGTATGTAAAAAGGAACCATATATTTTGAGAATGAGTAAAGTGAGAGACATGAGTCTATTAAAGTAAGAAGCTGAAAATGTCTCATGTTTATTTAAGGCCACAATGTCTTTCTTAAGCTTTGGGCTATGCTTTTACTGAGCAATAGGGTGCTTTCGTCAGATGGGCTCTAGGATTCACTGATATTTGCCTCCTCAAATAAGTGCTAAAATAGGAGGTCATGCCAGGGCATAACCCTGGGTTCTCTGTGATTCTTGGAACTAAGAATAGATACACAGTGGGGGTTTCCTACTCCCTCCCACTGTAAGCCTCCTGCCAAGTTTGAGGACAAACCCTGACTTGCCAGGACACAGTTCAGGAACATGTAGCACACCTCATGCACTCAGGCACCAATGCTGATAGAAACTCAGCCCTTTGAGTATCCTGGACTCTGACCAATCGGGTTAGTCACTCCTTCTGTGGAAAGGTGCAAATAAGGTCACAGAATGAAAAGCTGGATGTCTTCTGCCCACTGTGGGGCTTCTCACCTCTGTAACGAGGGGAATAAAAGTTCCTTCCTCTCTGAAAACATGAAGAAATGCAGAACTATGTTTCTCCTCCCACTTCCCATCATTAGTGCCTCTTTTCCACAGGAAAGGAAAGCAAGGTGAAAAGAGTGGAAGCAAGGTGAAAAACCTGTGGATTAGGCTGGAGGCAGACATAGTAAGCAGGCAGGAGAAAGGCTGTGGCCCAGCGAGAGGGAGTGGATGAGCTGTGGATTCTACAGGATGATGAGGTGGGCAGGAAGCGGTAATGAGAAATTTCGGTCACCCTGACAGATGTCTGGCCTGCTAAAAATAAGTCTGACTTCTCAGAAAACAATAGCAATATTGGCATTAAGAGAAACTACTATTTTGGACTTCATTTAGACCAACAGACAAGAACTTGATGTAAGGAGTGACTGGGATTTGGGGGCAGAGTGGCCATGCCACCGTAGATCTAAATACTGGACTAATCCGGATCACTGATCTTCAAAGGTAAAACTCTTTATAAGAAAATTGCATGTGCAATCCTAATACTTGAACAGTTAAAAATATACCTAACTCTGGTTGAGTTGAAGGCATCAGGATTGGGTGTACACACATACATAGACCTGCAGGCAAATCTTCCTCTCCTCACTCTGCTCTCACGGTGACCTTGAGGAATCCTAGGTGCTTCACAGAGCACAGTCTGCTTTACGAAGGCAGATTTCTAAATGTTCTGGGAATAGTAGGTATGGTCCTATGTCTGGAGAGCATGAGAGCAAGTAGCCAAAATAAAGTTTCCATTGGCCAAAATAAAATACAAACATGTAACTTGTACAATTAACATCAGTGTTCAAAAGACCTGCACGTAGATCTTAGCTTCTTTTTATCAAACAGGAGGCTTTGGGGACATGACATATTCCTTGAGCCTCAGTTCTGTCATGTTTGAAGCCGGGACAGTAATGCTTTTAGCTCTTTGGATATTGGGTTTATTCTAGGATCAAATGAGACCATGTAGACAGATGTGCTTTACACAGTTTTGAAGATACTAGTAGCTGTTACTCACCACAAAAAAGATCATAACATCTGGGCTGACTTATCTATGAGAGGCTGGATTGTATCAGTGATTCACCACTGTAGCTGCTTATTAGAATTACCTAGGAAAATTTTAAAAGTTTTTGATTCCAATACTTGGATCCCATGTCAGATCAATCTGATGAGAATCTTTGGCTTCCCAGGTAGTCCAGTGGTTAGGCTGCTGCACTTCTGCTTCAGGGGACATGAGTCCAATCGGGGACTGAGATCCCATATGCTGCGTGGTGTGGCCAAAAATAAATAAGTCAGAATCTCTGGATCAATCCCTTTTAAAAGCAGTCCAGGTGATTTTAATGTACAACCATAGTGGAGAACCTCTGAAGCAGAGTTGGCAGACCTTTTTTTTTTAATTAATGGCCAGTTATTTTAGACTGGCACACCATACAATCTGTTGTGACCACTCAGCTCTGCTGTTGGAGCACAAATGGCATAGACAGTATACAATGAATGAGTGTGACTGTGTTCCAATAAATATTTATTCATAAAAACAGGTGGTAGGCCAGGCTTGGTCCAATCTCAGCTCTAGGCTGATTCACTTTTCAGGGTCTCATCAGATTCAAGATGTTCCCTACAACTTCTTTAGGATATTTGAAAAATTTCTAATCAAAAGGCTAATTACCTGCTCCTGTACTATATGGGTTGTAGTTTTTTGGTTACCAGAAATCAAAGTGATGCAGTGTCCTTTTCACAGAAACGGAAGCAAGGTTATTAGCCATCACAAAAAATATTGTTAACACCAAGAATTCAACGGTTATCTGTGAGCAGGGTGTCCCTGGTCTACCATCGTGGCCTCCTCAGGAATTCTGCATCGTATCTGCCTCTGTATTTAAAGAGCAATGGGAAGCCACTGGGGTGTCAGTGATAGTGAAATGGTCAGATTTGGGTCTTTAAAAGAACACTCAAGCTACCCGTCGGAGGAGGGATGGAAGAGGAAAGAGGATGCAGGAAGACCAGTCAGAGTCTGCTGCAGAGATCCAGCTGAAAGACGATGGCAGCTTGAATTAAGTGGAGATCAAGACGCAGAGACAGAAAGGGGTCCTTGCAACAATTTAACAAGTAAGATGGCCGAGACTGAGAGATGGATTGTCTGGGAGTGAAGGGGAAGGAGGCTGGAGGGCAGTTCCTCAGTCACTGGCTTGTACATCTGAATGGCTGAGGCTGTTTGCTGAGATAAGGGGACACTGGAGGAGGACCTGCTGGAGGTGGAGGATATCATAGATGTCATCTGGACAAGTTGAACTTGATATCCTTTTAAGACACCTAAGATGTCTAGAAAGCAGTTGGATAAAGAGGTCTGGATCTCAGAAGAGGGCTTGAGAACAATTTCAGTCTTCAGCTGAGCCTAAGATTCAGACCAGGTGGCAGGCAGAAATTTTGCAGGTAGACTCCAGTCTTGGATAACTGGTTTCCACATCTTTGGTACTGGGAACAGTTTTTCTTGGCTATAGGTACTCATTTATTTGGGGAAAAAGTAAGTGCTACAGTGAGCAGCATTCTGGAAAGGAAAGGTCAGTGGCATGAATTTAACTTTAAACAGAATCTCTGTCTGCTTTTGGATATTTCTAAGGATTTTGTACAGTACCTGGTATATGCAATAAATGTTTGTTGAGTGCCTGCTCTAAAAATTTTCCCTGGAATTGTCCCAATCTAGGATGGAAAGTATAAGGTCCCATTATTTCCCTGTAGCCCATTATAAGCTTTTACCCATTACTATTTCACTGGAACTGGAAGGAGTTAACTATGTGGGAAATAATGACACAGTTCCTATCTATTGAACTTTGAAGTCATCACCACAGCCTGGGGATCTGTTGCTTTACCACTGAAATGCTGCCACCTCCCGGATAGGGTGTGACAAGTGACCAGCAGCTGTGGACGGCTTCCTGAGAATGGGAACCAGGGGGAAGCCTGCCAGCCCTGTGGCAATCAAAAGCAGGAACCCAAACCCCTGTTGAGGCTGAGTTCCCATGCAAGGTTTGGTCCACCCCCCGTTTGGACCCAGCAGATTTGATGAACTGTTCGGAAATGACGTAAAACTTTCCTTGCCCTTTCTGGAGGGTGGGTCACAGCATTAAGCCAGTATGGCATCTTCTCGTGACAGGCTGCTCTTTGATCCTGAGATTCCTCACTTGATGTGAACATTGAGAACCATTTTTCAAGATTTTTTCTCAGCAATCTGAGAGGACTTTGCCCTGCTTTGTTTTAGAGATTTGGCCCAAGCACAGTCCAGGGTGGGACTGAGAGAGACTTCTATTATAGGGTAGACCAGAAGTTTTTACCCCCAAAGAGGACCCAGCATGGATGACAGGTTTGAGGGCTCAGCATGTGATGGGAACAGTGGTTCCCACTGAGTGTAACTCCACCTCCTTCATCCCCCAAATCAATCAATATTTCAAGTCTTCATAGAATTTGTTATTCATTTTAATGAGATCAATAGAATTGATGGTATGACTTTGAATAGATTTCTTTCTTTGAATAGAATATAAAATTTTTATTCATTTTTTTGTTACAGAGTAGTGTTTACTTAAATGTAATATTTAGGGATTTATACTCATAGGACACATTATAGTTAACATCGAAAGACAATCAAAACATATTTCCTGATGATTTATTATATGCTTAGTACTAAAAAGCTCCTAAATCTGTAGTGTTGGTATTATAAAGTTAGAGAGTTGTTTTTGACAAATGATTGTTATAGAAAAACACTGTGGAAAATCTCAACCATTACAATTGGTAAAGTATAATTTTGTATTTCACAAAGGACAGTAGTCTTATTTAGCAACAGCCTCACTTATAAATTATACACACTTCAAAGTTATATTTTGATGCTTTTTTCCCCCCCTTCTCTTCTTGCAAATAACCAACAAGATACAAATTGCTTACAACTGACATTTGTGAAAGGCAAACTACAAACTTCTAATTATGATTCAACTTTACCAAAAGAAGTAAAGATGCTCCCTCTGACCACCTTATTCCATGGAAAAAAGTGTACTCTGACTTCTAAAATGGATTTTTAAAATTCAGTAGAAAGATTTAACAATAATCAATATTCCAACACTGATTTTTCTAATATCCAGAAACATCCACTTAGCAGTTGTGAGACTAATTTGAAAAACTGAGTAATGTTATATAAATGTAAATTACTATTAGCTAGTAGGAATAATCACTCGATTCTTAATCATGTTTATACTTAATTATAATTATAAGAATGATTTTTAGAATAAAAATAACAAAGAACATCTCCATCATGTGTATTGTGTTCCCAGTAGTCCCTCTCAGATCTGTGAAATAACACAGAACCCAATGTTAACATAACTTTCATTTCAAAGGCCCCCCAAAATAGGGGTTAAGTAGTGAGATCATTTCTATTAGACTTTATATTAGTGTCAATTAACCTTAGTTAATTATTACTTTTTCTAAACAAGTACCAGATGATTTAATCTCACCCAAATGAATGGGTCTCTTTTGGTTGGTCAACGCGAAAGAGAAACTTGGCAGGTAAGAGGTATCCGAGGTACTCCGCTATATCTGGGGGTGGTGTCAGGAAGTTAGTGTCCACCTTCTCCATGATGACTGAAACAATGAGTGTGCTCCAACCGCAAATCAGACCTGAAGTCTCTGGAGACAAAAACTGGCAGACAAACCAAAGGAGTCTTCATCTCATAAAAACACAGCCATTTATTCACATCTTCATCAGAGTTCAATGGATGGGAAGAAAATTCTGCAGGCATAATGTGAGTCTTCACTTTTCCCTTCTGAATTATGAAAGCATCTCCCTTTCCTACAGGCTTATCTCCATAATGTTTTTCAAGAGTCTGCCTCATACATGTCACAAAGTTAAGTTTTCCAGTTCTTTTGACTTTCACCTCAATGACCTTCCCAGGTTGGCCTTCACTGGCAAAAAGATTAGCCAGTAACGCACACCCAAAATCATGATATTTCTCACTGTATTTCTCTAGTAGACACCCTCCATCTGCAGGGTTAACCCGAGGAAAATAACTTCCATTCACAGGAGGTTTGTGTTCACTTTCTATTGAACAAGTAGCGTAAACTCAGAATTGAATCCAAGAGTCTGAAATGGGCCTGCTCCTGCTCCAAGAATAAAAGCTCCAGGAAGCTGGATGTCTTTTGCAATCTTATTTAAATCATAAACTTTTTTTTTTATTTGCAAGAGGCAGTAAGNACTTTCTATTGAACAAGTAGCGTAAACTCAGAATTGAATCCAAGAGTCTGAAATGGGCCTGCTCCTGCTCCAAGAATAAAAGCTCCAGGAAGCTGGATGTCTTTTGCAATCTTATTTAAATCATAAACTTACTTTTTTATTTGCAAGAGGCAGTAAGTAAGGCACACCTCCTACTTCTGCAATTCTAGTTTTTCCACAGATACCTTTTATAGGAAAGGTAAATGGCTCCTTAGTTTAATCAGGGCAATCAACTACAGAGACCTGGACTTCAGCAAAGTTATCCGTTAGCCCCTTCTGCAGAACTCCAACAAGCTCCTCTAGACTTGACACATGAAAAGAATATTCAGCACAAGCCATCTTCTTTCTTCCTTAGGGGACAAGGCACAACCTAGTCAGTTAGACAAGCCTACATCAGATGCCTCTGAATAGATTTCTATTTGGAAAATGGGAAAAGATTTAAGAATAACTCTCCTTTTAAACTTAGTCCACATCCTTGGTTCTGACTGTACTAATTGCCAATTTGATATAGAATTTTAAGTGTAGCATGTAGAGTCCTCATTTATCCTTAAAAGACTTTACTTCCTGCAGAGGACAATTTTTCTTACCATTTAACCCATGAAAGAGCATCTTATAAATCAATGTGTATATCTTATATCTCTTGAAGCATTTCTGTGGGCTACATAAGCTTTTAGTGGAAAAGGATTCTGTAACCATCGTGTCTAAATGTTTGTAGTAGAGGGTAGTATATAACATGAAACATGTATCTCTTGAGGTCTTTGTCTGAAACCAAACACTGATTTTGTTTTGCTCAGCCATTTAAAGTACCTTCTTTTTTTTTCTTTTAGCATTAAAAAAAGATTGACCCCCAAGTCAATCTTAAAAATTTCTCCATGTAGAGGTTTTAGGATTCATTCCTCTGTATCGCCCACTGCCCTGACCCAAGCTCCACTCCCCTCATGATTCTTCCCAGATTTCCCTTCCTTAAGTCTATGCCTCATCCAGCTCTTGTCCACACCTCTGAGCTCTCCTAAAGAGAGAAAAACCCAAAAGAACTTCTTGGCCAGTACATCACTGAGCAGAATCGTCTCTGAAACCTCAAAAGCTTCTCCATTATCCAAATTCATCTGAGGCTTTAGAATCTGTATCATAGGGTTCCTGTAATTTTTGATCATAACTCATTCCCATATGCTCTTGTCTCTTCCCTTTCTTCCACTCAACCATCTGTACCCTATACTCTAGTAACAATAGATTTGCCCTGAACAGAACTTTTACTTCTTCCCATATTGTCCATCAAGCCTTGCTGTACATGGCCTTGAGCCTCAGTTTCCTTGTTTATTAAATAGAGAAAATATGAGCTACCTCAGAGTATTGTTGTGGAGATTAAATAACTGAGCTGTCTATAAAAACTTTAACCATTCTTGATACCATAATCAGCTTCCCAAAATGTGGTCCTCTTGGGCTTCCCAGGTGGCGCCAGTGGTAAAGAACCCAGTAAAGAATGCAGGGGATGCTAGAGACTGGGGTTCCATCCCCGGGTGGGAAAGATCCCCTGGAGGAGGGCATGGCAACCCACTCCAGGATTCTTGCCTGGAGAATCCCACGGACAGAGGNCAAAATGTGGTCCTCTTGGGCTTCCCAGGTGGCGCCAGTGGTAAAGAACCCAGTAAAGAATGCAGGGGATGCTAGAGACTGGGGTTCCATCCCCGGGTGGGAAAGATCCCCTGGAGGAGGGCATGGCAACCCACTCCAGGATTCTTGCCTGGAGAATCCCACGGACAGAGGAGCCTGGTGGGCTACAGTCCATGGGGTCACAAACAATTGGACATGACTGAAGCACCTGGGCATGCAGCGTGCAATGTCCTCCTGGCTTGTGTCTACTGGGTAAAGTCCTACTCATTTTTCAAAAGTTCAGCCTGAGTCTCACTATCTTCAGGAAAGCTTGATCATCCTGATTGTCACTAAACCCCCTCTCCCCAGCAGCCCCACACACTGTATTTCTGCCTCTGTGATGGCTCTTGCTTGGATGGCCTGACAGCTGTTAATTATGTGTGTGCTTGGGTCATTTACGTTTGTAAGTGTTATAAGTTGAGGACAGGAACTGCCTTATTTTGTACCCCACCTGCACCTCATGTAACTTACCAGTTCACAAAATAGGTGCTCAGCTAACTTGCTTTACATGACTGAGGGTTGGAGGGCAAGGCCTGGCCCTTCTTACCATTGGGTTTTCTAGGCAGAGAAGGGGCCTTAGAGCTCTTTGTTTCCAGAACTTTCCCAGACAAGCTGAGTAGTCTCACCACCTACTATTTTAGCAGTGTTAATGCAGGCAGAGGCCTGGACTCCTGTCCTACTTGGGGAAAAATCAGGCAGAACTACCCCTTCCCATAAAGGAGCTCTGGGTTACTGCAGCTGGCTTTAATTTGGACTTTTAAGTCCTCTGCTGGCCCTGGAAAATCTTGATCTGGAGGGTTGGCTTTGGTTTCCTCAGGCTGTCACGCACAGCCCTTCAAAAGTCAATGCGACTATGTCAGGGAATGACCACAAGAGGGCAGTAAAGCTCCATCGCTATACAGGAGTTGACTGCCAGAAGACACACATTTCAAAGCAGAAGAAAGAAGATCCTGAACTCTTCCACAATCAGGATTCTGAAAGACTTCAGGGCAGCAAGCTGGTTCAGGTCACCAGAGTCTTCCCAGGCCTAAGACCTGGAAGCAGCAAATTAGGGACACTGACAAGCTCCCCAAATCTCTTCCCAGCCTGTTATTTCTGGTGCTTCGTTTCACCTGGAGAAAGTCATCCTCCAGTCTTAATGCAAATATTCTATGGAGGAGTTTGCTGCTGCTGCTATCTGTCTTAAAGGTAAAAAGAGGAGCTATTATCATCTTTTGTCTAAGGAAACTGAGGCTCAGAAAATGAAGCAACTTGCTCAAAGGCATGCCAAGTTCATGGTGGAACCATAATTCCAGATTCTTTGCTTATTCCTTCTAGTTTTCAGTTGTTTATGTTGGTAAGGTTTGTGAGTTTCTTGAGCAAAGACTACAGCTCATTTGTCTTTTTGTCTCTGCATGCTGCTGCCTTAACCTTTAGGACTGTGAATGGGTGTGCTGTATAAGACTCTGTCCCTTAGGAGTTGGATTCTATGACCTCTCTTATCCCCTCTGTTTTAGTAATTCTGTGATTTGGAGGCACAGCCCTAACAACGACAGTGGTGGACCTGAGTGATCCTACTGGCTGACCATTTCAACAAGGGCAGCCACTTGGCTGCCAGCCTGTGACAGTCCATCATTAGTAATGCAGGGAGGGCGGAGGACAGTTGGACAGTTTCTCAAAGTGTGCACCAGCATCGCTGGCATTATGAAAGCTGACTTTGGGAGAGGAGAACGAACATGTTTAATTTTAGCAGTTGTGAATGTAAATACATGCATTATTTATATATACATATGTGTATGTAATGTTGCATAGAACGAGGTCAACTTTTAAGGTGAGTTTATTTAAAGAAGAACATTAAGTAACAATATGGTGGAATGAAACAAGTGTACCAATGAGTGAAGTTCAGGGAACTGTGGTGGGACTTCCCTGGTGGCCCAGTAGCTAAGACTCTACGCTCCCAGGGCAGGGGGTTCAGGTTTGATCCCCAGTCAGGGAACTAGATCCCAGACTACAACTAAGATCCCACATGCCTCAGCTAAAAGATTCTGCCTGCTGCAATGAAGACTGAAGATCTCACATGCCGCAGCTAAGACCTGGCGCAGCCAAATAAGTTCATTTTTAAAAAAGGGACTGTGATGAGGTGGGAAGATGCTGTAGTCACAAAACTATTTCATATTTGGCTCTGTGACCCTTAAGTCATGAAGCCCTAAGTTGCTGACCTTAAACAAGTCTTGGTTTTCTCATCTGTAAAGTCAGAGAAGAATTCTTGCCCTCCTTAACTCAAATGAGAACAAACGAAAGCACAGTGAAGTCTGGAAAAGTGTCCAGTGGTGCCGTATCACGATTCCCACTTGCACCCAGCTCTCCCTGGGATCTCCTCTTTACCACCACAGAGGAGGCCCCTCAGCTAACATCCGCTTCCCAGATCCCGAGGACCAAGTCCAGTTCTGCTTGTTCACACCTGGGCCTGCCATTCTGAGGAGGAGGAGGAAGGAGGGGCTGGAGAAACCCTGGCATCAATCCGGGAACAAGTCCCAACACGTCACTGTTTGCTTTGTCATCCTGATTCAATGACCTCATACAAGGAAGGGAGGGAGCAGAAGGAGCTGTTCTCTCCCAGATACCTAAGGAGGCTTCTGACATCTCCTGTTTTCCTTGTCATGAGAAGAGCAGGCGCCAGGCTGCAATTTTTAAGGTCTGAGCTAATGCTGGAAGCGAAAGAGAACAGCACATCCCATAACTGGCCAGAGTCTGCTTCTTGGGGAGCTGCCTGGAGCAGAGGGACAGAGGTGGCTGCGATGGGCATCGGAATCCAGGCTGTTGCCCCTACTCCCTGGAGGGCTCAAGAATACACAGCCTTGTCTCCGGGTTCTGAGCAATCTCAGCGCTACTTGGGTGAATCCTAAGGATTGGCAGTTAGCTGTCCCTGAGGCTAGGACAGCTCCTGGACTGGTTATTCATCTGGTCCCCAAGGGGCTGCCACTAGAGTTGACAGAGGCTTCAGTGACCCCAGGGTCGTCATCCTCATATGCCCTGAACCTTCACACGGTATCCAGTGAATACTTTCTGAGCATCTACTGTGTACCAGGCCTNGCCTTTCTTTGGGATTGGAATCAAAACTGACCTTTTCCAGTCCTTTGGCCACTGCTGAGTTTTCCAAATTTGCTGGCATATTGAGTGCAGCACTTTCACAGCATCATCTTTCAGGATTTGAAATAGCTCAACTGGAATTCCATCACCTCCACTAGCTTTGTTAGTAAATCAGACATTTATGTAACTGCAAATAAGTGCTTCTGATCAACACAAGATAATAACATTATGACACTGAGTATCTAGTCCCACAAAAGCAAAGAGATTCAGCATTTTTGCTATCCTGTTTATCCTGGTTGGGCTTTTTAAAACTTCAAAAGTAGCGGGCAGTCCACCTAGGGAATCAGTTCAAGGTTTTTGAGGCAGTGACATCTCAGCTGGGTTTAGAAAGGTAAGCAAGGTTTCACAAGCAGGAAGAAAGAGATCACTGCAGGCAGAGGGTGCAGAGCGATCTAGGTGCTGGGCCCAGCAGCTCCATTCCTGGGCTGGTCAAGGGGATCAAGCTGTGGCTTGAACTCAAGTGGGGTGGAAGATGTGGTTTGGGATGGAGCTGATGAGGGTGGAGATGGGAACCAGGGATCTTATAGCTGAGTCTAGTCATGTGATGGTCCTGGAGAAACCGAGGCAGGAAATACCACTGGAGTCCCTTTGGTTCCCAATGGCAGGAAGGAAAAAGATAGCAGAGGCCAAGCCAAAACTGCCCCAGAGCTGGCTGGAACCCCGTCTCCCACCCTGGCTGCCCCGCCCCTTAACTCCCAGAACAAACCATTTTTCTGTGATTTTTTGGCTCATCTCTTAAATGTTCCAGAGTTAGAACAGGCTGTGCCATGGTTGAACAAACCTGTTGAACAAATAAACAAGGCAGGCTCTGGGGCTGGGAAAGCACCAGATGTCGGCCCCCAACCAGACCCATGGATTCCAGTAAGTCTGTCCCAAGCCTGGGCCTTGGCTTCTTTCTTCAACCATGAGAGGTGGGAGCCTGGCAGTTTGAGGGGTCCCTCCTAGCTCTGTGATATAAGCAAGTTGCCCACAGAGAGGAAAACTCTCAGAGCTGCCAGTTCAAAAAAAAAGCCTCCTTTCTTCTCACTACCCAATGCAGCTGAGGGCAGAGAAAGGGGAGGTGACCTCATGGCAAATATTGAAACCAAAGGACATCCATTCACTCATTCACTCAGCAAACACTAACCAAATGTCCAGTCTGTGCTGGGTGCTGTGCTGCCCCTTCCCTCCAGGAACTTACAAGGAGTTATAAATGCTCCAGCTGAGGAGACAGGGTCGCAGTTCTTGTGTGTAACTCGTTCTCACCACCTCAGGGCCTTTGCTCCTGCTGCCCCCACCCACTAGACCACCAACCCCTCCTTCCTCCTTCTCCAGACTCAGCTTCAATGGCGTTTCCACTGCCTACCCTCTAAGTGATAGGCTTCCTGCCTACCCTCTAAGTGATAGGCTTCCCCATTTCTTCCTGTCTCTCTGGCCACACTGCATCACCCTCATAGAATTTATGGCAGTTTGTAATTGCATGTCTGCCCTTCATTTAGTCGTTGATTTTTTTCACCTTTTTGACTTGACTGTGAGCTACCTGAGGGCAAGAATTCTGTTTGCATTTTTCTCTTTATCATTTGCATTTCTGTTTGCATTTAGCAGCATATACTTGTAGAATTTGGCATGAGCTGGATTTTTTTTACATGGACTACCTTATTTCGTCCTCTAGATAGCCCTAGGGAAGAGGCATTGCTATTCGCTACATTTTGGAGTGAAGAGACAGATATCCAGAGGATGTTAAGTATCTTGCAGTTGGCAGGGCCGAGTTTGGACCTCATCTTTTAATTTTAATTCTATTTAATTGTTCTATCTCTTTAGTTTTTTTATGGTATATATTTTAAGACTTTTTTTGACGTGGACCATTTTTAAACTCTTTCTTGAATTTGTCTCTTTTATGTTTTGTTTTTTGGGCTTGAGGCACATGGGATCTTAGCTCCCTGAGCAAGGATTGAACTCACGCCCTAAGAAGGCCAAGTCTTAACCACTGGACCCCCAGGGAAATCCCTCCGTCATTTTGTAGAATGTCCTTTTGCTTGGGTTAGTCTTATGTTTGTTAGTGATTGGATTACAGGTAGGCATTAGTTGGCAGGAATCCCACAGAAGTGCTACTGTGCATCTCAGTGCATTACATCAGGCGCCAACGTGATATCTGTGTGTCCCGGAACTGGTGATGTTAACGTCCATCATTTGGGTAGGGAGGGGTCGGGCCAGTTTCTCTGTGGTAAACTTACTGTTTTTCGCTTTGTAATTAGTAAGTAATTTAAGAAGAGATACTTTAAGCCTGTGAGTACTCTGCCCTCATCAAAATTTTCCATCTATTTTGTATTTATGTGATTAGTTAGTTATTTGATTTTGGCTGTGCTGGGTCTTTGTTGCTACTCGGGCTTTTCTCTAGATGCGGCGAGAGGTGGCTACTCTCTAGTTCTGTGCGAGGGCTTCTCATTGCTGTGGCTTTTTGTGTTGCAGAGCACAGGCTTTAGGGAGCTCAGGCTTCAGTATTGTGGCATGTGGGCTCAGTGACTCCAGCTCCCTGACTCTAAAGCACAAACACAGTTGTGGCGGCTGCTGCTGCTAAGGCGCTTTAGTCGTGTCCGACTCTGTGCGACCCCATAGACGGCAGCCCACCAGGCTCCCCCGTCCCTGGGATTCTCCAGGCAAGAACACTGGAGTGGGTTGCCATTGCCTTGTGGCACAGGGGCTTAGTTGCTGCACGGCATGTGGGATCTTCCTGGACCAAGGATCACACCTATGTCTCCTGCATGGGCAGAAGGATTTCTTCTCACCACTAAGCATTCAGGGAAGCCCCGAACCTTTCCACCTATTGATGACTGTTGACTGAATCAAGAATTAATTGTAAAATCAATATCCTGGCTCTGATTTTAAGGCTGGTGTCTGTATTTCAGAATGAAAGCATAGGATGGAAGGGAGGAGGAAGCAAGAGACAACATCTGACTCTGTAAACTGTTTCTCAGATGTCTATCATGGAAAATGGTGGAAGGTGACTGATATTGACTTTCTAACCCTATTAAGGAAAAAACTGAGGGGGTGGAGGATTGGGAGCTTAGGACAACACATAATCACTATTAACCCTGTGTATAAAATGGATAACTAATGAGAACCTACTCTATAGTGCAGGGAGCTCTACTTAATGCTCTGTGGTGACCTGAATGGGAAGGAAGTCCAAAAGTGAGGGGATATATGTAGACGCATGGTTGGTTCACTTTGCTGTACAGTAGAAAGTAACACAACATTATAAAGCAACTATATCCTTATAAAAATTAATTTTTTTAAAAAAAGGAAAAAAAAAAACGACCTGGGAAATCAGACTGGATTTTAAGCAATAAAAGCTTTTACTTCCTAATAGAATAAGAATTTCCCCTTACCTAGCACTAAGTCCCAAACACCACACCAGCCGTTTAGCAGACACAATATTTTTAGTCCTCGTAACCACTCTTCGAAAGAGTACTGTAATCTCCAACTTATAGTTGAGGAAACTAGATCAGAAGGGTGGAGATGTTTGCCTAAAGTTATATATCTAGGAGTGGAAGAGTGTGGATTCTGAATAAGATCCGTTGGACTCCACACTCTTACTCTTTTTTGATGGAAGGAGCTTGAGGTCATGTCATGGCTTTCAGCCTCAACACACACCCTGCCAGTGCCAGTTTTCAATGAATTTCCAGCTTAAGAGTGAGGTAATTCCCACTCCCCACGTGGATGTTAAGCCCTAGAGTCCTGCAAAGAGGCTGATGAGGCCCTAGTGTGGTGATCTTCCAGCCTGAGCCCGCTGGTCCTCGACCCCTAGCAGCCCCCTGGCTGGAGTGTCCTGAGAGGACCTCCCTCAGCTCTGATGCTGCCCCTGTGGCCCAGGTGGCAGGGCCATCCAGACATTGACTCAACAGTTTGCCTCGCCTGCCCAGCACGGCTGCATCTCCCGTGCTTAGAAAGGCAGGAAGCTGAACTCTGGTATTTTAGAAAGTCTTTTAACAATAAGCTTGATTAAAAGGGGATTTTCCAGTTAACCCTGGAGAATTTCAGTTAACCAATGACTTATTGTGTTCTAGTTCTTTGAAATGTGGTTATCTATGTTCATTGTGTATTTAGGGTAAATCTCATTTACCAGACAATTCAATTAAATAGGATTTCTCTAAAGAGGGAAATGCTAAAATTACCATTTGGTATAAGCCACAGAACCAGAGAATAACTATGTTGAAAAGGTTTTAGGGATCATTTAATAGGATTTTTTTTATTGTTCAGATGAGGAAACTGAGGCCCAGAGAGGACTACAACTTACCCAAAGTCACACAGCTTATTATTGACATAACTATTAACTAGGAATCTCACATCCAAAGTGCTTTCTGCCACATCAAGAATAATTACAAGGCAGGAAACCTTTATGTCTAGGGTTACCTGCAGGCTAAATTTATCTTGTAGCTGTGTCTTTTGCTTATCCTGCACAGTGTTTTAAAAGTTGGGAAGTTTCTTGTAAAAATCCAAATTTGGTGTTTCTTTGGGAAAGCTGGACAGTCTGGCCACACTGAGCCCAATGGCAATGAAGGAGGGCTGAGCTGCAGCAAGCCGTCTGGAGTAGGGTCATGGGATCTATATTCCATCATACCCTGTCAGCTCACACCTGGGTAAGCTGACATTTCATGACCTGCTGGTCGCTCTAGGCATTGGGATTTGGGTTCTCTGCTTTGTGGTGGTAGGCACTCGTTAGTTAATTTAAATAAATAAATAAATAAAAGAGGGCTGGAGTGGCCAGACTGAAAAATAGGGGAGACAATGAGGAATCAGAAACACTCGTATTACATGCCAGGGTGCAGTGCCAGGCATGCAGCTGGTCCCAGGCAAGCTCAGATCAGGGGCTAGAAAGAGCTCCAAGAGCTTCTCATTTAGGTGAAAAAGGTAAAAAGTTCAATAGCAATAGGGACTTCCTTCAGGGTCCAGTGGCTAAGACTCTGTGCCTCCCAATGCAGGGGGCCCAGGTTCCATCTCTGGTTGGGGAACTAGATCCCATATGCTGCAAAGGAGTTTGCATGCTGCAACTAAAGGTTTTGCACACTACAGTGAAGATCCAAAGATCCTGTGTGCCACAACTGAGACTTGGCACACCCAAATAAATAAATAAATATAAAGAAATAAATAGCAAAAGGAGAGATAGCACTTGGCAAGATAATATGTACTGGTAAAGTGAGTAGAACAGGAAAGATGTGCTAGAATAGTTCAGATGGTCAAGGAAGTTCTAGTGGAGGTGGATCCTGACTCAGAAGTTGACTTATTTTAAAGAATGGAGACACTGAGGGCAGAACAACTAGCCAGGAAGCTATTTCAGCCATCAGAGCCAAGAGCCAGGGTTAGGTGAGTGGAGACAGAGAGGGAGGGAAGCGGGAGGCCAGAGAGATGTCCCCCAGTGGGGATGGACAGGATCGGATGCCTGCATGGAGGAAAGAGAACAGTCAAAGCTGGTGGATAGTTTGTGCCTGGGTGACCAGGAGGAGGTCATGGCCCAAACAGAGAAAGGGAGCTGGAAGGAAAAGCTGGATGGGAAATGATAAAGAATNGCCTGGCCATCCCCCCTGCCTTTCCAGTACCCCTCCATCCTCTCTCCTTCCCCCAAAGTCCCCTCCAGTCTTGTCACCTACAGCAGCGCCTCCACTTCCACCCCCTCCCATTGGCACTGCCCCTCTCCTCCAAGCCTCTGGACTACAAGGCCTTGGTCTCCAGACAGGAAGCTGCCTGCAGGCCCTCACTGCCTTCCTGGGCCATGTAATCAGAGGTCATTCTAGGAGCTCAAGGTCAGCCTCCCTCTGCCTGACTGTAGTAACCCCTCCACCACCCCAAGCCCAGCCCCTTCCCCTCCTCTATGAGACTGCTAGGGCTGGTGCCTTGGGAAAGGCGGGCAGGCAAGGGGCGGGGGTCCTTCACCTGGACTCTTGCCTCAGGAAGGATTGAGACCTCACAAAACCCTTGCCTGCAGACCTGGGCTGGCCCTCCTTCCATGGCCACGTCTATAGAGAGGACTCTCAGAACTGTTCCCTGACTGTCGGTTCTCCTAGCACATACCTGCTCAGAGCAAACAGCCAGGAACAAAAACAGTAATGGCCACTACTTATAGAGCGTTTATGTGTACATATTAACTCACTTAATCCTCACAACCCGATGAAGTAGGTATTTTTATCATTCCTATTTTATGGATGATGAAACTGAGGTTAAGACTCTTTCCTTCCACTGCAGGGGGCTTGGGTTTGATCCCTGGTTGGAGAAGTTCTACATGCCTTGAGGCATGCCAAAGAAAAAAAGTTTTTTTTAATTATGTGAAAAAAAGAAAATGATGAATTAACTTGGCCGTATTCACAGAGCTCGTCAGGGGAATGGCCAGGCTTTGGGTCTAGGGGGTCTGACTGCAGGTCCTAACTGAATTTCACACACCATTGCCTCTCAGCTTAGTGCTGTTCTACACAGCTCTTTTTCCTTAAAAAGTGAATTTTGTTTTATTTTATTTTTTTTTCTGAAAATAAGCATAAGGTATTTGAGATTCTAAGCATGATGAGTGCTTGGAAATTTCAATTTTTAAAAAAAATCAGATAGTTTTATTTTTACTTCTCTGGGTTGTTTTTCCCCCCAGCTGTTGCTCTTCTGAAAACAAGTGTTCTCATTTTTGCCAGTCTCAAGTGCTGAGCGTCCTCATCACCATCTGGAATGAAGGGGCATTCATTCGCGCTCAAGTACACTGCCCACACACATACGTGCGCCACTCGCTCCCTCCCAAATCACCCTTTGTGTTGTTCTGGGGTTAATGGCTGGTGATGATTTGCCAAACAGAATTCTCAGGGAAGGTATGTGGCTAATGTGGCTTCATGCAGGCTTTGTTCCCTGGAGGCTGGGAGTTATTGGAATCGTGGTAAGAAACAGTGGCTAAGGTTGTGGGTAGGGGACTCAAAAAAATGTCAGAAGGAAATAATGTAGTTAACATTTATTCATACTTACTAAATGCAAGGCTTTGTGCTAAACATTTTACAGGAATGATCTCATTTAAGTGACACAATAACCCTATGACATTAGTAGTATCATTACCATTTGACAAAAAATTTGAGGTCATGTAAGGCTTAAGGGCAGAGGTTCTGATGTACTGAACCAGCACTTACTGCAATGAAAACTTGCTGGTTTCTGCAAGGTTTCTTTTTTCTCTCCAATATGGAAATATCTTTGTCATTTGCTAATTATGAAAGTAATACATGCTCAGGACTTCCCTGGCAGTCCAGTGGTTAAGACTCTGTGCTTCTAATGCAAGGGGCAGGGATTTAATTCCTGTTGGGGAACTAACATCCCATATGCCGTGTGGCTCAGCCAAGAAAATTAAAAAAAAAAAAAGTAATACATGCTCATGGAAGAATTAAAACAACACAGAAGTGTATAAAGTAAAACATTGAAGTCTTCCCCAATAATGCCCCTCTGTGTAGACTTTTAATGCACTTCTCCATTTTAGGATACCTGGTATCCCACCATGATACTCCACAGTGGACAACTTTGCACATGTCAGTACACACTAGATGATTTCCTTAATTCTAGCAGGGGAATTGGTGAGTCAGAAGGTAAAACATTTACATTTTGGTCACTTGTTGAAATGGATGAAGTATTTTATTTTAAGCTATGGTATTAAATGGAGGGTAAAGAGGCAGTGAAAATAGGCCTTTGTTCTGCTGGCAATAGTTTAACTAGTACAATCTTTCTTTTTAAAGAAATTTTGTTTATTTATTTATTTGATTGTGCCAGGTCTGGGCCACACGTGGGATTGTTGATCTTTGTTGTGGCATGCAGACTCTTAGTTGTAGCATGTGGGATCTAGTTCCCTGACCAGGGATTGAGCCAAGGCCCCACTGGGGGCATGGAGTCTTAGCCACTAGACCACCAGGGAAATCCCTAAGTAGTACAGTCTTAAATAAATATGTTAACATGTACTTAGAGACTTAAAAATGTTCACACTTTTTACTTTAGAGCAACTTATAGGAAATGGCACTCCACTCCAGTATTCTTGCCTAGAGAATCCTGTGGATGGAGGAGCCTGGTGGGCTACTGTCCATGGGGTCACACAGAGTCGGACACGACTGAAGTGACTTAGCATTGAACTCAAGGAAATAAGTGAAAAAGTAATATTTAGCATGATGATAGGCAAAACTTGGGTATGACTTAAATGTCCTTCAATAAAGGAATGGTTAAACAAGTCTTGAAAAAAATTATGACCATCTCCATGCTGGAATACTATATAGTCATTAAAAACGATGGTTTTAAAGACTGTCATAACATGGTAGAAATGCTGAGAAAGTAAAGTCAAGTGAAAAAGTAATATACAAAATTATATGCATGTATGGTTATAGTTGGAAACCCCCTGTACCTCAGTTGGTAAAGAATCTGCCTGCAATACAGGAGACCTGGGTTTGATCCCTGGGTCAGGAAGATCCCCTGGAAAAGGGAATGGCAACCCACTCCAGTATTCTTGCCTGGAGAAAGACCATGGGGTTGCAAACAGCTGGATGTGACTGAGCAACTTTCATTCATTCCATGGTTATAGTCGTATAAAAAGAAACAGTAAAGAAATGGTAGCAAAATGATATCATTGATATGTTAAGAGTGTTGGGATTAATGCAGTTTTTCTTTTTCATTTTTTTGGTAATATGGTTTATTTTTGTAGTAAATGTTATATTCGTTAAGAACTGCAGAATCATTGGAAATTATCAAAAGACTTTGCTTCCTTTTTCCTCTCTGGATTTGAGTTCTTACCTCTATAAATGAAGCAGCTAGATTGAAGTTGGTGACTTCTAAGTCATCCCAGTCATGTTACTGTATATTCTCTGATACAGGCAAGCGGTTCTTGCTGTTACAGATTCAAAGCCAAAAGTCAGTCTTCATGCTGAAAGAGGACAGATCAGACTGGAACCTATTTTGTGACCATGAGCTCAGGTTATGCTCACATGTGTCAAAGCTTCCATATGAATTTGAAGAAGAAAACAGAATGTTGATAGAATCTTCATGGATACATCTTTAGGCTCAGTGTTTCCCCCCAGGACATGGGGTCTTCGAGCAGTGACTGCCCAGCTTGTTCCAGTGTTGAGGGGTTGTGTCTTAGACCTGCTCCCTCCCTCATTCCCTGTGCTATGAGTCTATTACATTGGAGACCCAGTAGGATTTCACTGACCCTGGGAAACAATGGGAAATAAATGAGGCTAGCAGTCAGTTGAGCTGATCTGGAGAAATCCAGTTGATCTGGAAAAATGCGTGTGTGTGTGTGTGTGTGTGTGTGTGTGTGTGTGTGTGTGTGATGGGACAAGGCTGGAAGAATGCTACTCTGCTGGCACAGCCTTCGTCAGAGCCCTGAAAAGGGCTGAGTGAGCTCTGACTCAGCTCTGTGACTCACCCTCTGTACTGCCGTCTCCATGCTCTGGGCACATCCTCTGGACCATTTCAGCCCAACCTCCAGTGGAGGAAGGTGAGATATGGGTTGGCAGCTCCGGATGACTCATCCTGCTGAGCTGGAAGGAAGGGGCCACGGCCCCTCCTCCTACAACCCTCATCACCACCCTGCCTCCCCAGGAGTCCCCATGCAGGCCCAGACCCCATGTGGATGTTATGTCTGCTCTACTAAGCAGCCCCCATCAAGGCTCAACCCACCCACCCATTCAAATACCTGCTCCCATACCATCATTTCCTTGGTTCCTTTCCCTCAGTGTCCCCTGTCCTTCCTGTGGGCATCTGAGGTCAGCTTATAGGGAGGCTTGTAAGTCTCTCTGGATTGCCTGTCATTCTGTTCTTTGTGTTTCACAACTTCCCAGCTTACAAAATAGTTTTACATCCCTTTTCTCATTTGATTCTCTGAGACCCTAAGAAGCCTGGCAGGGCACTAAACATCACCATTCTACAGGGAAGGACATGGAAGGTCACAGAAATGAAGGAAATATTTAAAGGAATTCATGAAGGGCATTGAGGGCTGTGATGCAAGAGGCTTGCCAGGGACAGAGCTGTGAGGGCAACTGCAAGGCTTTTGACTGGACAATGGGCTGGGGAAGAGGGACGGTGCTGGCCACTTTGTGACATGACAAAAATGTGCCTGCCTGAGAGCAGAAGATGGGTGAGGTGTTTTGACTTTATCCCAAGACCAATGAGAGGTTTTAAGTGGAGGACCTGAGGGTAGCATGCCAAGGAGCCAGGAGGCTATTTCCATGGTTCAGATGAGAGTGGATGATCTACCTGTGAGCAGTGGCCCCTGGGATGATGTCAACCCTGAGAAAATTGTAATTTATTCCTGTGAAGAGGCCTGGAGCTCTCTGTAGATGATGACTGGAGCCAAGCAGAGGGTGAGATGGCTCGGGGAAGAGGGAGGGACACGGGGGGACACCACACTTAAGAGCTGAGCCAGGGAAGGAGTGCTTTCCCTGAACAAAGGCATGTGTGGCCCCTGCGACAACAACCTCTCAGGAAGAGGGCTTGTAATAAGTGAAAGCACTGCCCACCATGACCTCCATCCGTGTGGACAAGACCCTGTGAAGGAGACGGGTTACTGTCACCTCACAGAGGCAAGCGTGAACACCCGAGGGAACCCCTTGCTCCCCCTTCTGTCATGGCCCTTCTCCGGTTCTACCCAGTGCTGGGCTATGCGAGTCACCAACTGAGGACACAGTCTTGGCAGGCAGCCAGCAAGTGGCCTCTTGGGAGAGTTCCCAGAACCTCCAGTGAGCAGTGGCTCCAGGCTCTGGGAAGGGGCCAGGCTTCCTGAGCCCTTTTATCCTTGGGCATTGGTGACAGGATTTCAAGATAAAATAGGGAATGTCCAGTTAAATTTGCGTTTCAGATCGACCAAAAAATATATATATATATTTTTTTTAGTATAAGTATATCCCACACATGAGATATACTTATATTTTTAAAGTATTTGATGTGTATCTGAAATTCAGGTGTGCCTGGGTATCTGTCCTGTATTTTTATTTGTTAAAGACAGGATAGACATCCATGGAGGTGCCTCACTGCCCCCTGCCTACCAGGGCCTCAAGGATTTTCCTTTGTCTGAGGTCACGATAAGACCCAGCCTCTGCATTCCTCAGCCTGCCCTGGGACTTCATGTGGGGCTCAGGGTTGCACGGGGAGACATGCCTGCCCTGATGGCCTCCCACCTTCTGGTTAACTAGCATCAAACCCAAGCTACTGTGACCTTCCACGTGTCTGTAGCTCCCTACCTGGATGGACAGCTTGCTACCTCTGCTTGTGAGGCCTAACTAGTGAGGGGACTGGGGCTCTCCTGCTCCGGCCATCAGCATCCCCCAAGGTCTCAGTTGCATCCAGGCCCAGTTGGTGGCCTCGGGAGCCTGCTGCTCCCAGCCACCAGCAGCTTGCACAGTGGGCCCCGGGCTGAGGGCTAGAGGAAAATGAAGGTTTAAGCTCTGCACTTGGGGTAGTGTAGTGTGTGTTTGTTCAGAGGCCTATGTTAGAAAACAGCACCACATCTGGCCTAGGCTTTACAGAGTTCAAGGTGCTTTCCCATGTCTGAGCTCACTTGACCCTCACCAAGTCACGATCAGGAGTGCAGAAAGGGAGTTGCCTCCTCCTTTATGGATGAGTGACCTGGGGCTGAGAGAGGTTAGGGCTAGAGTCACCTATCCTAACACACGTGAGAGTGGCTGCTTCACCTTGGCACAGAGCAAAGTGCTACAGCTTGGAGGAGCTGGTGAGTTGGTGCTCTGGGCGAAGTTCCTTCATTCTCACAGTAGGGGGCAGACCTGAGGCCTTGCATTGAGAGCCAGGTGGACAAGTCCGCTGGAGGAGGAGGTCACAGTGAAGAGTGCGTACATGAGGAATTGTATATATCTATGCCACAAATATTTCTTGAGTATCCACTGTGTGCCAATCACCATTCTAGATATTGGAGATACTTAGTGAAAGTCACTCAGTTGAGTCTAACTCTGCAACCCCATGGCCTGTAGCCTGCTAGGCTCCTCTGTCTGTGGGATTTCCTAGGCAAGAATACTGAAGTGGGTTGCCCCTGGAGAAGGATCTCTAGGGATCTTCCCAACCCAGAGACTGAGCCCAGGTCTCTCACATTGCAGGCAGATTCTTTACTGTTTCTTTACCAAGGAAGCCTGGGGATGCTTAGGGATAGAACATGCATACACTGGCACCTCGCAGATTGCCTCTCTTGCTTGTGAGCTCTCTTGACCCCCAGCAAATGGAGTGTAAAATTCAGCCCCTCTACCAGTTTCTAGGAAAAAAGCTTTTTCCTCCAGACATGAGGGTGGGTAGGGCATGTGTATATAGCGTAGGGGTATTGTACTAAAGATTTATGGGGCCACGATGAGAGGCTCTCACTCTGAATCAATCCTCAGTACACTCTTCTCCCAAGTCCCCGTTTTGGCCCTGCAGCCGTCCTGGAGGCTCTGCCTCCCACCTCGAGCTCCCAGCCTAGCCAGGCTTTCTCCGGCAGTTTTCTCCTAGATGTCCACTCTTGGCAGGGGAGGCTTTTGAGTCATTCTGCTGCCACTGTTTGGTCTCAAAGGACACGGTCTCTTTCTGCAAGGTCCCTACTTTCTGACATGGGGATGCTGTCCGTATTCCATTTTTGCTTCTCAGAATTATTCCAGGGTGAAATGCCCTTGTATCTGAAAAGAACTGTTCTCAGAACCCTCCAGCACCGTAGGCCATGTCAACGAGAAACACACTTGACAGTGGCTTGCTCTCAGTGTTAGGTCAGCCAGCGGAAGAGCAGGCCCAGCGTGTTTACGGGAGAGAAGCTTGAGCTGCGCCCCTCTAGTCTGAATCAGATGTGATTTAGCATCTTATTCTCACACTTTTGTTAATAAAATAAAACAATAAATGCACACCACCATCAAAAGAACATTGACAGCCTGTGTTTATGTGTTTATGTTGTGTCTGTCTCCAATGCAACCGCCATGTAGATTTTTTAACAAAATGAGTTTTCACTCACTGTTGGGGGGTATGTTAATTAAACCAGAGGGAAAGCTGATCCTTTTACTGTGTCTTTCTTTCTTGCTCTTTCTCTTCCTTTTCTTTCTTTCTTATTTTTTCTTTCTCCCTTAAAACAGAGATCTTGGCCCTTCCAGTAACGTTGATTTTGGCCATCCCTGACAAGGCTAAAGCAGAGAAACTGGGTTCTGAGTATGTCGGTTTTCACTCTGCAAAGCCTCCAACCAGAGTCAGGCAAATATTCTTTCCATCTGCTGTTCCCAGATAAGGTAGCTGGTCTACCCTCCCCTCCCTGGAAAGGACCTTCCTGTGAGACCTGGATACCTGAATATGGTGCCCAGGGCAAGAGATGTGTGAATGAGGAGAGCAAGGAGAGAGGAAAGGAATGGAAAAGATGAGAAAAGAAAAAAGGAACATTGAGAGAGACAAGAGAATTAGTGTAAGCTTTGTGAACTCAGTGATAAGAATGACAGACATGATGGCCATCTATACCTTTTAACGAGGAGTTTGATCTTTTGGCTGAAAGTAATAGAAACACAGCTGTAATTAGCTTGGGCCCGAAAAGAAGAGGCATTAGTTCACTTAAGCTGACTGTAGAGACAGCAGAGGGAACAACTGGGTTCATGGACGCCCTCAGGACTCACCCTCCTCCTTTGGGTGTTGGTTCCCTGAAGCTCTCAGGCCTGTGCCAGAGCAGAGAGAACTCCTCCCACCAGTGCCAGCACTGACACAAACCCCTGAGACATGTTGGCAAACAGCTGCCGCTGCTGCTGCTGCTAAGTTGCGTCAATCGTATCTGACTCTGTTCGACCCCATAGATGGAAGCCCACCAGGCTCCTCTGTCCCTGGGATTCTCCAGGCAAGAAACTGCAACATACCATTTTTCAGTCATCAGATTTCAAAAATGTTCGACTCTGATACTCTCAACTATTGGTGGAGAACGGGGAAAATAGAGATGCTAATGCTCCGATATACTGCTGGAGGGTTTGTAACTTGTCCCAGCCACTTTAGAGGGACAGTTGGCCATAGTTATTCTCTTTTTTTTTTTTTTGGCCTTGCTGTGTGACTTGCGGAATATTAGTTCTGGATCAAACCCATACACTGGGTTGGGGGGTGGGGGGCAGTGAAAGTACAGAGTCTCAACCACCAGAACCCCAAGGAATTCCCTCTATTGTGATTTTAAAGGGCTTCCCTGGAGGTCCAGTGGTTAAGTTTCTGCTTCCACTGCAGTTGGCGTGGGTTCAGTTCCTGGTTCGGGAAGTTCGCATACCTTGAAAGTGAAAGTTCCTCAGTGGAGTCCAAGTCTGACTCTTTGTGACCCTATGGACTGGGGCCTGCCAGGCTTCTCTGTCCATGGAATTTTCCAGGCAAGAATACTGGAGTGGGTAGCCCTTCCCTTCTCCAGGGGATCTTTCTGACCCAGGAATCAAACCAGGGTCTCCTGCATTGCAGGCAGATTCTTTACCAGCAGAGCTACCAGTGCAGCCAAAGGGGAAAAAAAAAAAAAAAGAAAAACAATTCTGCAAACTATAAAAAAAAAAAGTGAATATTATTCTGATGGTACCACTTCTCAAAATCCTGACTAGTAACTCTCATATGTGTACATAAGGAAATATAGGCAAGGGTGTTATTTGAAGTGTTGTTTGTAGCACAAAATTAGGAATAACTTAGAATCTTTTATACTCTGAAAACAAGGAAACTTTAAAAGAATGAAATATACACTAACATAAACCCCTAAGATATTTTGGTAAATGAAGAAAGTAATTTGCAGAATGATACATATAATATGGTGTCACTTAAGTATAAACAAAAACAAAAGTTTGAAGTAATAATAGGTATGTCTGTGTGTATGTTTATAACATATTTCTAAATGTGCCCAAATGCATAGAGAAAGTTCTGGCGAGGGACTAAGATTAGGGGGTGGGAGGGCAGTGTCACAGGAGACTCTCAGGCTTGAATTTTTTCAGTGATAACAAATTATGTATTTAGACTTAATTTTTAAAACTTAAAATGAAAAAGCTATGGAAGCATTCTGATTGGTTTAACTTTGGTCATATGACTATTTCTAGACCAAGCACTGTAGCCAAGGAGGCCCTAGGGTTCTATGACTGGCCCCAACTGGGTTACACACTCACCTCTGTGAACCTGGGAGCAATACATTTGATTGGCAGCTCTTTCCATAATTACATGTTGGAATGGTGAAAGAGGAATTCCTCTAAAGGAGGCAGGTGTTGTTCTAGACAGGCAACATGATAAGTCCCTATAGTGAAAGCTTTTGAGCCAGCATTGTTGTGGGTTTATGTAGGTGTCATCCAAGGCTGAAATACTTCATCCAGTATATTTCTATGACAATATAGGATAAGGATTTGTTCTGCTCACTGGAAGTTCGCCCAGGGAAGTTCTGGGAATACAGTTGTTGTTGTTCAGTTGATTAGTTGTGTCTGACTCTTTGTGACCTTATGAACTGCAGTACTCCAGGCTTCCTTGTCCTTCATTATCTCCTGGAGTTTGCTCAAACTCATGTCCATTGAGTTGATGATGCCATCCAGCCATCTCATCCTCTGTTGCTCCCTTCTCCTCCTGCCTTCAATCTTTCCCAGCATCAAGGTCTTTTCCAATGAGTTGGCTCTTTGCATCAGGTAGCCAAAGCATTGCTTGATATAATAGATACTGGTAGAATGGAGACAACACTACCATAATCTATGGTTATTTTCATAGTAATCTACAAACGGACAGCTGCAAAGGCAGCTCCTCCCAATGCTCTCAGCAAGGGCAGAAGAACAAAGGAAAAGGAAGACAAACCACCGGCTCGGGACTTCTCCCAAGGCCAGGGAGTTGCCATGACACAGGCTGGGACAGTTTGACGATGATGTGGACTAGGTGTGGGGTTGGGCAGAGGGAATGTCTTCAACCCAGTTGCTCACACCCACTCATGACTAAGAGGTGATTTCTTTCCAGGCTACTGAGAGTTTGTAAGTGCTCCTTTAGCTGGTGTAATACCTCACAGTTCAGCTATGGGAGATGGAGACACAGTGGAAGAGAAGGTGGCAAAAAGGCTTAGGTCACCCAGGATGGGAGACCCTTCGGGGGGGAAGTCATCTAACTCATCTAAATCCTTTCCTCCTCTGCAAACTGATGAGGATCTCATAAACAGTCTCTCTGTGACCTTGTGAACATGTTCCTTCACTATCCATTGTAAACATGGTGACATCAGCCACAACCATTATGAGGGTGTGGTTTTTGAAGAGAGCCCCCTGAAGAAAGAAGAACAGAGTCCCAAGGATTGAATCTTGGGGGGTACCCCCAGCAGGGAGGGAAGGGTTTGTAAAGGGTACCAAGGAAAAAAAGGAGTGGTCTCAAAGGAACAATGACAGACAGCTGGAGGTCAAGAAAACCAAGGATACAAAAGCTTCTAGGAAGGCCCTCCCCCACCCCTGCAGTGTTAACTCTGGTGCTGTTGGAAGGAGGCCTGTGGGGCTCTGGAAAGAGAATGGTCCCAGAAAACAAGTGAGGCTAGAAGTCAGCCTGCAGAGGAGAAAGAGGGAGATGAGGTCCAGTTCTTTCTCAAAAACTTTCCCAGCTGTATCTAGCCTACGAGGTGAGCCCCAGGACAACTGGGGACCCCTTCCTCCTTCCTATCTTGCTGCTGGGTGCTGGCCTCTGCCCCAGAGAACAACTGTTCTGCCTCTGGTCTACAGGCATGGAAGCCTCAGTCCTGAGCCCCAGACATGACTCTAGCCATCGTCACCCCCTCTGCAAGATAACTGGATCCTGCTGGGTCCTGCACCCACCCCACCTCTCTACTCCCTGTGGGCTGAGGTCCTCCCTGGAAGGGTGCAATCAGCTGGAATCTTTCTTCCCAGGACTGGCCTCCCAAGAGCGTGATGGCGGAATGAGCTTCCTTTAGCCAGCTCCAGAGCATGCCTGCCCAGAACCCTGGTGTTCCAGACCATGTGGTTTTCCTGTTTACAGTCTTCCCTGCCAGGCATTCTGTTGAGTTCCCAGCATGCCTCTCACTTAAGCGCATTTCCTGAATGGAGAAATAGGGGAGAAATAATATGATCTTAAGACACAGCACTGAGGTTTTATAATATTAGACATATACATAAATATATAAATCATATAACATTATAATGTATACAACATCCATATTTCTATTAATATTAGTTTATTTTAGGGGGTTGAGGCTTTACTGTAGATACACAATTTGTATCTCTTTTTTTTTTCCTCATACCACCAGATCACAAGCATTTTACCAGGCCATAAAAAAACTTGTGAAGGCATTTTAATTAAGGCCAAGAGAGGCCAACGTAGAAACCAGTGTATAGTTGTAGGCAAAGGAGAAGGTGAATGGAGAAAGAAAGCACAAAGATGCTACAAGGTGAAGTTCAGCCAGGGGTCCCAGTGGGGCCATGAGGGTGGAGGCTGAAGTGGCAAAGCTGGTGGTGTCCCAAATGAGGAGTTGGCTTGCCCCTGTTTGCTGACCCGAATTTGATCCCTGGGTTGGGAAGACCCTCTGCAGAAGGGAATGATGGCAACCCCCTCCAGTATTCTTGCCTGGAGAATGCCATGGACAGAGAAGCCTGGTGGGCTATAGTCCACAGGGTCACAAAGAAGTGGACCCAACTGAAGTGACTTAGCATTCACTCACTGCTTTAGTCTCACTCCTGCAGGTGCTCTAGTGACCCTCAGAGATCAGGAAGGGGGTCTACACTCTTTAGGTTCTGTGGATTTTTCTGGTTGGAAAAACTTGAGAATTTTAATTGTGGCAACCAAACCGATTTAGTTGCTGTACATTGGGCTGAGTCTAGCTTGGCTCAGTTTTCCCTAAGGAACCAAGAGGAGCTAGAGATGTGTATGTCTGNTGCCTAAAAACAAAAGGGATTATTCCCACAAGAGCAATTTGCTTCCCCCTCCACAGGAGATAGAGGAACTGGGATGAAAACCCAAACCCACACAGTTTAAACTAGCACTTTGTTCCCTTTTCACACCATTGCAGTTTTCAAAAATAGTAGAGACCACTTTCTTCTACACATTTCAGTGTCTACCCATTTGGGAGCAAAAGCCTAGGTCTAACAAGGGTCAGGGGCTTGGCTGGGGGGCGGGATGGGTATGGGTGGGCAGTGTGGATAAAGGGGTGAAGTGTGTGCCGTGGGATTGACTTTAGGAGGAGGGAGGGAGGTCAGGACACAGGAAGCACCAGTTTTCCTTTGGCTCAGATTTTACATCTTGGAGTCAGAAGTAGGGAAAGAAGGATAGACAGCCATCATGGGCAGTTGATCTGACCACTGAGTGTTTATTTCGTCTTTAAAGGAGGCAGCTGGGATAGATGACCTCTCAGGCTCCTTTCAACTCCCGAGCTCTCTGGACCTCAGCCAGGTCAGTGAGGCAAGGGGGTTGCTACCCACAGACCTTTTCCTGGATTGCAATCAGCGGCTGCCTGCCCACCTGCCCGGGAGCATTTATTCTCCCGATTCCAAGGCGCCTACACCTCCCAAACTTCTTAGCTTGAGATAACAGCCTGTTGTCCTCTCAGTGACTCCACACCCAAGGGGAGGAAACGAGGAAATGAGGAAATGTTCAGGAGAGTGGGGCCTATCTGATGAAGGTAAGAGGTGGGAGGCTGCCCCACTGCTCCTCGTGACTTCCAGGTTCCCAAGGGCCCCCACCCAGCTCAGGAGGCATTTCTGGGCTTGGCTTCCTGGCAGAGGAGGTTTGCAGGCACTGGGGGAGCTGAGGAGGATGGTGAAGGCCCTTGGCTCATAAATCTTCATCTTGGGGATTCATTAGGGATTTTTTTCCAAGGACTCTTCCAGGGTGGAGGTGGGCGTCTTCTAATAGGTTCCTATCAGACTCAGGATCAGGTCCCAACTCCTCAGCCTGGTATCAGGGTTCTGCAAAATCTTGCCTCAGCCTTCCTGGCCAAACCTCTCTTCTGTTATTTTTCCCAGACCCACTGAGCTCTGGCAACATAGAACTACACTGTTTCCCTGCATGTTCACAGACACAATATGCATGTTCACATGTCTGTGGCTACTTTGCATATTGTTTCCTCTGTCTGAAGTGCCCACTGACACTTCTCAAAGAACTCCTATTCATTTTTCAAGACCCTACTCACTGCCTCTTCAAAGCCTTGACTCCTTACACAGGGTTGATTGTTCTGTGCTCCAAGAGATAGGGTTCCTTCCCTGGCTCATCACCCAGAAGGGAAATTATTGGGATTTGCATGTTTATCTTCCTCCTAGTGGCTCCTCTAGGGCAGGGACTGTGTCATTTACTTTGGTAAACCAGTGCCAGGCTAATAATTCTTCAGGCAATATTTGTGTTAGAATGAACACCATTTCTGCTAGATTCATGGTATTTTGAGTAGCATTAAGAGAATGCTTCTGGGGACTTCCCTGGTGGTCCAGTGGTTGGGACTCTGTCCTCCCAATGCAGGGGGCATAAGTTCAATCCCTGGTCAGGGAACCAGATCCTACATGCCACAACTAAGATCTGGCGCAGCCCAATTAAATAAACATAAAAAAAGAGAGAGCAAGAGAACACTTCTGTTACCATGGCCATTTCTTGGCCCACAAGGCTATTTCTCCAGATAGGGGTCATATATCTCTGAGTCTATGTATTCACACAGCATCAGTACAGCACTCCTCAGGTAATTTTATATCTGATTTATTTATTTTATGCATTTACCTGATGGGTGGTTATTATAGTTGCCATCATAAGATTAAGAGACTGAGATGCCAAGAGATTAAGCAACGTCACGTTCAGTGTTACAGTCTGTATGGCAAAGCTGGAACTTGAACCCGGGTATTCTTACTGCAAGATCTCTGCCTATACCAGAGATTCTTAATAATCTTTGGCTCAGCATCACCTGGGAACTGTTTAGACACTCCCATCATTGGGCCCCTCCCCAGATCTACAGAATCAGAAACTTCTAGGGTGGGCCAGCAATGCTTTAACTACCTGCAGGTGATTCTGTTCCACACTCAACTCCAAGCATCCAGGCCAACATCCTCAGAGCTACACCAGTGGCTCTCTAGAACCAGAGGAGGGCGCTCCAAGGCAAACTTTTACCCCTGAATAGTCATGGCTGCTTCTATAGAAACCTACCCCTGGGTAAAAGGGAAGGAAACAGGTCGACTGGGAGTTAGGAGCCAGAGTTCTAGTCCCATGGGTTCTGCAATTACTGACAGTGATTTTGAGCACCTCCCTGGGTCTCAGTTTTCACATCTGTAAAGTGAGGATGTTGAGTAAATGCTCTCATATCTCTAATTTCCTTTTGCACTGTTATTTAGCTCTCCTTTGCACTATGTTGTCCATGGCAGGACTGCAATGAAGATGGAGTATGTGTGCTTGTGTTTCAAGACTTTTTCCCATCCTTGGAAATTGAGCATTCCCAAATTCCAGATCCTTGGGGCAGCTATCCTCCTGTCATCTTCTTCTCTGCCGGCAGAAAATGGGAGCAAACATTTGAGCTGACTCATGAAACTTAATTAGGCAAAAGGTAGGAAACTGTTTAATGATGTTGGATTGGAGCCCCTCCGGTTGCCCAAGGCTCCTCATCTGAGCCTCTCCCCTGATTCCTCTTCTGTCGCCTGCTTCCTCACTGTGACTGTGCCAGACGCTGTTGCTCACAGGACCATCTCCTGTCCCTGTCCCGGTGTGAGCTCCTATGTGTCCCCTGTCCCTCTCTGTGGGGTTGCCTGATTCCCAGACTCTTGATAACTCCCCATCCTTCTGAGGAGCGGTGAAGGTGATGTGTCAGGGTGACTTCCTAGGTGCACCAGCGAGGGGCTTGGTGACCAAATGGGCCCCATGAACACAGTAAAGCCCTGTCCTAGTGTTTTCAGGTGGACCTCATGGCTCACCCAGGAGCACACCTGATTGTGGATGGTGTTGTGCTCATTGGTACCTGCGGGGGACCAGCATTTAACCAGCAGCTGGAAAATCTCCTGTGTGTAGCAGGCTGAAAAAAAGGAAAAATGCCTCTTGCCCCTTTGAGAAATGATAAGAAATTCAAAGTGAGTAATTGCATTGTAAGAGTAGAGCCCTAAGGGACATCCCTGGTGGTCCAGTGGTTAAGAATCTGCCGTCCAATGCAAGGGACATGGCTTCAATCGAGGATGCCCTGGTCCCGCATGGGCAACTAAGCCCAAACACTGCAACTAAGACTCAGTGCAACCAAAAAAAAAGCAGAACCCCCACCTCCTGAATCAGAAAGGTGGATTGAAGAATTTTAATCTTTCAGGACCTGGGTGTCAGCAGGAGAACATGGCTGAGCTCTCAAGTCCTGAAGGGCTCTGAGAATGTGGGCAGTTCTAGAAGTCAGTTGAAGAAGATAGTGCCTTCAGCAAAGTCACAGGTGCTAGATAAATAGCACAGGTGTCTGTTAAGTTAGTGTCAGGCTCATCATAAGGTTTCCAGAGTCCAGGAAAAACCTAAAAACTGCAGGACATCACGTATTGCTGGCAGCCTTTGGGTTAAAAACTGAAAAAGGTGGTTCTTAAATAAGGTCCCAGAGAGCTTATGAATGGAGCCAATGATGATTCTTCATCAGCTAAAGCTCACTGAGGCTGTACTTCTCAGCTGCAAGTGACCCAGGAAGCTGGACTCCTCTTGGACTGAGCATTGGTGTAACTACAGGTAGATAAAGAATATGTGTGTATTCCAAACTCATCAAATTGTGTACATGAAGTATCTGCAGCTTTTTGTGTGGCAATCATACCTCAATAAAACGATTTTTTGAAAAGAAGATGTATGTGGATTTGTGTGCAGCTCTAGCTTCTGTTGTTGTTCAGTCACTCAGCCTTGTCTGACTCTGCCACCCCATGGACTGCAGCACTCCAGGCTCCCCTCTCCTTCACTGTCTCCCAGAGTTTGCTCAAACTCATGTCCACTGAGTCAGGGATGCCATCCAACCATCTCATCTGTCACCCCCTTCTCATGCCTTCAATCTTTCCCAACATTAGGAGTTTTTCAAATGAGTCGACTCTTTGCATCAGATGGCCAAAGTACTGGAGCTTCAGCGTCAGTCCTTCCAATGAATATTCAGCGTTGATTTCCTTTAGGATTGACTGGTTTGATCACCTTGCTGTCCATGGGACTCTCAAGAGTCTTCTCTAGCACCACAGTTCAAAAGCATCAGTTTTTCAGTGCCCAATTTTATGGTCCAAATCTCAATATACCCTTTAAATCAGCATACATTGTCAGTAGTTATTGATCTCCACCCAGTGCCCTGGAGTCCCATGCTCATACCTTCAGCTGATGGACGCTTTCTTTGTGCATCCTGGGCCCCCACAGTGGGCCTGGTAGTTGAGTTCAACCTGGAAGCTGACGACCTGCCTTAGTGGACCTGAGACTTCCCAGTATTCCAAGGACTTGAAGGCTGGGGGAAGAGCCAGGCATTGGTTAGGCTTTCTGGGACTGCTCCAGAATGGGTCCCTCCCTTCCCCAATCTGCTCCTGTCCAGCCCAGTCTAAAATTGGCCTGCTCTCCTGCAAGACTTGGATTAAGGGATTCTTCTGCACAGGTTCAGAATGGATTTCAACCTCACTCATTAGAATCTCCTAAGCATCCTACTCTCCATCTTAAATGACTTTATAGATCTCAGAACACTCATTTCTGGTGGTGTCTTCCATTCAAAGATTTCTCAAGTCCAAATACTTTGGTCCTTTGTTTCTGAGGTTGTGCAAGGAGAGAGAGGAGATGTGAGCTTTAGACTGAGCAAGCTGATGCAATCTAGCTATGGGCTCTTTGGCGAATCATTTTGCTTCTCTGGGCCTCAATTTTATCGTCTGTAAAATGGGAGTGTTGGTTCAAGTGCTCTCTGAGGTCTTCCAGCCCTAACATTCTGAGAGTCTAGACCCCACTTTGACCAAAAGAGAAGGCTCAGAAGTCCTATCCATCACTGCATGATGTCCAGGTGGAGGTAGAAAGGGCTGCGTGTAGTGTTAGGACATCTGGGAAGACTCCAGGCCCGAAATGAGCTTTCCCTTCATGGACTTGGATTGGGAGTGCCTGTTGGGTGGGGCCTGGCTGGAAGGAGTGAGACAGTCTCTTCCAGACGTCCCCCTGCCTGAGTGGTTGCCTCACAGGCTGTTACGTAGCTCTCCCTACCACTTTCCAGGGTGAGGCGGGGAAGGGCAGCTGNTCATGGACTTGGATTGGGAGTGCCTGTTGGGTGGGGCCTGGCTGGAAGGAGTGAGACAGTCTCTTCCAGACGTCCCCCTGCCTGAGTGGTTGCCTCACAGGCTGTTACGTAGCTCTCCCTACCACTTTCCAGGGTGAGGCGGGGAAGGGCAGCTGGGGAGCAACTGATGCAATAGGCAGGCTCAAGCCTGTGTTCTTAGAAGACTAAGCAAAAGTCGGCTGGCTGGGCCGGGCTGACCTGGGCAACAGCTTCAGGGCCCTACTCTTCGCAGGGTTTCAGCTTTCTCTGCCTGTAATTGAAATGGGGTTCATTCTCTGGTCACCAGAGCCAGTAACTGACACTTTGTATTATACGTTTACTCCTGGAACTCTTTAATCTTATAGTTTAAGAGAATACCCTTCCTTGCTAGGAACGGGGACATGCACGAGTACACATACACAGTGTAAGGACACACACACACGGTGTGGGGACATGCGTGAGTACACACACACATATACAATGCAGGGGCATGCATGAATATGCACGCACACCCACACAGCGGGGTCCTCCAGAAGTAGGATAATTGTTTTGAGAATCTGCTCCCACCAGACCATGCTTCCCACCAGCTCTTCCAGGAGGAAGTGAGTCCAGTCAAAAGGATCAGAGAGCATCAGAAGATGGGGAAATTTCCTCTGTATAGCCAAAGCCTCCAAATATGCCCCAAGGGATGCCATTTCTATTCAAGGCCTATCTATCAAATATAAATGAGTCTCTGGGCTACTTTCCATCTCCCAGGGATCTGGATGCCCAGAACACAATAACTAGTCTTTTAACTTAGAAGGAAAAAAAAAAGAAGTGCATCAAGTTCTCAACAAAAGGAAAATGGCTAAATATTGCACTCAAACTATGCCTCCATCATAAATTCCAAGGAACTTTGTCTTACTANCAAATATAAATGAGTCTCTGGGCTACTTTCCATCTCCCAGGGATCTGGATGCCCAGAACACAATAACTAGTCTTTTAACTTAGAAGGAAAAAAAAAAGAAGTGCATCAAGTTCTCAACAAAAGGAAAATGGCTAAATATTGCACTCAAACTATGCCTCCATCATAAATTCCAAGGAACTTTGTCTTACTAAACCCATGCTTCAAGGCTCTGTATTCCCTGCAAAAGACTCAAGAAGGAAAACTAAAGTCCAGTTGGGCTGTGTCCCTTGTAATTATCATAATTTACTTTGTACTTAGTATGTTTCAGTTCCTATGCTAAATGACTTATGTGAATTATCACATTTCATTCTCACAAAAACCCTATGAGGTAGGCTACTCTAGTCCCCATTTTATAGATGCAGAAACTGAGGCAAAGAAGTTTAAGTAACTTGCCCAAGGACACAGGGCTAGTAAGTGGTAGAGTCAAGGTGTTAACCTGATTCTCCTGACTCCAGGGCCTAGGCTTGTAACAATCTGAAAAACCCACGTGTACAAATAGAGAGTTGAAGTGGCATAGAATCCTTCAGATTACAAAAGGATTCGTCAGAATGTTCTCTAAATCCCAAATTCCTCTATAGCTTTAGTCGATAAAATCCACAATTTTATTTTCCAGGGTTTGTCTTATGTCCAGATTTTTAGGAACGTATTGTTTTCTTTTTAAAAAGTTATGTATATTTGTGCTGGATCTTTGCTGCTGCACAGGCTTTTCTCTGGCTGTGGCCAGTGGGGGCTACTCTGTAGTTGTGGTGTGCAGGCTTCTCATTGCAGCGGCTTCTCTAGTTGTGGCTCCCAGGCCCTGGAGTGCAGGCTCAGTAGTTGTGGTACATGGGCTTCGTTGGTCTATGGCATGTGGAATCTTCCCAGACCGGGGATCAAATCCATGTTCCCTGCATTGGCAGGCAGATTTTTATCTACTGTACCACCAGGGCAGTCTAGGAACATATTTTTTAATCTAACACACAGACTTTTGCTCTCTGGGAAGTGTCACTCCCAGACTTTCATCAAATCAGTTCATTCTGTTAATAGTTGACAACTGACTTGCTGTCTTATTGGCACTGAATACATTTAGAAAGGAGCTTTGGACAAGGTAGTTCTAATTTGAGTATGAATTGTATAATTATACATTTGTATATATTCACACATAATCAAATTTAATCAAATGGACAGCCTGAAAGAGTGAAATTGGAGTGTTTTCATGGTGGAGCAGGAGTTGGGGGCTTTCTTCTTGATTTGGCCGTCATCTTGATTTATAGATGTTTTATCTCATTAACCTTAATGTCATGGAGCTAATTAGTAACTCTGAAAACTGCAAAACACACTTGAAGCAGTCCTGTAGCTCTTTAACTTCACCATGCACCAGATTAGACTGGACTCAGTTATTCTGAATCACAGTTATTCTGAATCACAGTTATTCTGAATCACCTTTCAAAAGGTTTTGCCTCCTTCATTTGGAATGGCTTACTGCCGTGAAAATCAAGCTGGATGTGGATCCCAATTTCCCCTTTTGGCTGCACATCACATTACATCAAAACTGTCTGAATCTTTCAAATCCCTTGCTTCACAGAGAGACAGACATGCAGACTGCTGTGATTACCTCTGTTTTGGTTAAGTAGTCCCAGAACCCTGTGGAGGGGCTGGAGGATCTCACTGCCTGCGTTCTGCCTGCTGGTGAGCATCAGGGCAGCTATGTGGGGCCCCAGCCCTGTTCAGGAGGCTGCAATCTTCAGGATGCGGATGGTCTCCTGGGTCCTAAGAGCACTATGGGCATCCTTTTCCTTCTTTCCCTCTTTTCACCTCTGGACCAAGACCCTGAGGCACAGGTAGTTACAGTCTTTCTTCCCTTCTGGCCTTCTATGGGAGGACTCTGGGCTGCTTGGCAAGTCCTCCCCACCCCCCCCCCTTTTCTTATGGCTGAATTAGACGGTTGCTAGGATAAAGGATGGTAGACATCAAAGAGGCTAAATTAATCTACAAGAAAAAGGGGGAGAGAGAGTAGGCTAGGTACTGCTGTTGAATGGGACTTTGGGTGAGAAAAATGGCCACTTCTCAGGAAACTTCTCAAAGGTTTCCATGATTTTTAAGGCACTTGGAGTTCAATTTATGTTTCTTTTGAATAGGATACTATGTGAAGATGTAACTATATAAGGGAGGAAGGGGGCTCAGGTTTATTCAAGTTACATTAATTTTTTTGAGAAAGGAAAGTGATTTAAGTAGCAAAATCTAAGATGATGACTTGCAGTGGGGTTTTCTGAATTTGCCTGGTCCTGAAACAGGACTGTGAATTGTAGGAATAATAGAAAGCGGCCTCTGATGACACATTATCAGATGGGGAGCCTTGGATCTGTGGGTGAAGCTGAGGTTTCTCCTAGAAGGAGTTCACATGAAGGACAAACTCCAATGCTGGAATAGGTGATAACAAGTGAATCTCTATTCTTGATTTGGTTTGAAAATGGACTAGATTGTTAACATACAGACGGATTTTTGTGTGGGCCCTTGTTCCTTGAGTGCCAAACTGATGTTCTAATGCTGTTTGACATGTCTCCCAGCTGAGTGACTCAGCGCTGGCCTCATGGACCCTCCACAGGCTCTCCCTCCCTCAGGGGTGCAGGTGGGTCCCCACCTCTGTCAGAGGCCAGGAAACTAACCACAATCTCCTGGCTAGAGACACAGGCTTCTGCCTTGGAGGCAAAACAGGGTGAAACACAGGCAGGCAGGATCCCAAACCACAGAGGCTCAAGTTAGATCATCCTTGTGAACATGACAACTCACTGTCTTTCTCGATCAACAGAAAAGAAACACAGACCCATTCAAATGGCCCTAAAAGACTGAGAATTTGCATGACTATGGCAACTTGCCATTGAATGCTATTCCTAAACAACTGAAAAGTTAATTAGCCATTCTTTTCACAAGGCAAGAAAGGTGCAATGATACATTCACACCAGGACAGTGGAGTACAGGAGTTTAAATCACTCTTCTGGCAGCCAATGAGTCCAATGTCGGAGTTCATGATCCCCCCTTATATGCACCTGGCAACTTGGGGGACTGGGTGCTGGGCAGGGACCATCCTCCCAGGAGACGCTGCCAAGACATTCAGAGGATTGTCCCTCTGTGGGACCCACCTCTCTGGAACAGTTAGAAATTAGGTTGAGAATTGGGTTGAAGGGTAGGAAGTCATGATGGAAAATTATTATTCTAACTATGAAAACAGTTATTCATAGGGACTTCCCTGGTGGTCCAATGGCTAAGACTCTATGCTCCCAATGCAGGGGGGCCTGGGCTCGATCCCTGGTCATGGAACTAGATCCTACATGCTGCAGCTAAGACCCAGGGAATCCAAATAAATAAATAAACTTTTTTTAAAGAAAGGAAAATAGTTATATGGAAACTTTGCCATAACTGGTATGGCCATTACTGTGGTCATTTTACTTTAACTTAAATATGGACCCCCAGTTCAAGACAGAGGTAGATGAGCCCTAGGGACTATACAGTTACTATTTATTCAATTCATTTGCAGGAATCAAGCAAATGAAATTGATGATAAAAATGACATTGCTTTAGAAGGCATTCTCTCATGTTCACGGTATATTTAAAATAATCATTAGGAAATGATCCTCACGGTGTTATGAAGACTGTCAGGAATCTTCAGACCAATTTGTTCCTAGGGCAGGATGAGAATGGATTTCCTTTGGCTGAAATCCTAGCTTCTATTGTTAGGATGATGCAGAAATTTTGGATAATAGTACACATAGGAAAAACAAAGAGAAACATTTTCTCTTCTAGACTGACACCCTTGAAGACTACTTCAAATATGAATTATTGGTCTGTTCCTCTAACGCTAGTTAATAACAAACACATTTGTCTTTTGTAGGATACTATTTCCCCAATTCACAAAAGCCATACTGGTTGCCTTTGACTCTGGGGTAGGTCTTACTGACATTCATTTTAAACAGAGGAAAGAGTAGGTATACTAGAATTGTTGCTGAGTGTAATTAAATTCTACCCACAATAAATATGTTGGAGGCAGCTTCATGGATTCCCTCCTCCAGACCAGAAGAATTATTTCTAGAGCTGGGGCTCCTTTGGGCACCCATACCCCACTGGTTGCCTCAGCCCCTGGTTCTTGTAGCGGACCTACTTGAGAAGACCAGTGTATTTTTTGGCTGCAATTTCATATAGCCTTTTCATCTTCACAGATGAGACAACTAAATACATTCCTGCCTCACATGGCCATGAGTTCTTCTCTGTGCCAGCATCAGGACCAATCTTGTCTTGGACAGAGGGCTAGAAAGACTTAGACCCTAGAAGTTGGTGTCTAGTCATGGTGATTACTGGCCCCACTCTAACCTCATACCTGGCCCCAGAAACTGGACTCTTAGCTCATCCACTCACTTGACAAATATTTATTGAGCTCCTATTATGTGCCAGGCCCACAAATATGGCAGTAACTAAAAGAGGTGAAAATCTCTGCCCTTCTCTAACTTAGACTCTGTTTTAAGGAACTGAGCCTTGTCTTCCTATTCCTCTTTCAACCTTGATTCCCTGATCAGTTAGTCACTTCTTCTAGAACAATCTTCCTCAAACTTCAAGGTGCTTATGAATCACTTTGAGTTGCAGATTCTGATTCAGTGGGTCTAGGGTGGGGCCTGAGATTCTGAATTCCTCACAAGCTCCCAAAGGATACTGCTGCAGCTGCTGGGGGTGTTGCCTAGATTACTCTATGAGTGGCATTGATGCACAGCCAGGAGCCCCATCGATGAGTCTTTCCGAAACACAGAATTTCAGAAGAAAAAAATCTCAAGCCTTACTTTGGACCTCATGGCTGAGAATCTGCCTTTTGACAAGATCCCAGGAGTTTCTCCCCATGGTCTAGAACAGTGATTCCCAAAGCACATGAAACATCAGAAGCACCAGGTGAGAGTTGTATTATTTGGCATTGAACACCCCACGTGATTCTGATAGTAGGTTTGACAACCTCACAGAGCATTTTTGGAGGGCACTTTCCTAGGCTCATGGGACCTCACGGCGAAAAAAGCCTTTGAGATGGCCTGAGGATAATCGTTTGAGATTGTGGTCTCCTCTGAAGTTACTGTCACACAAGTTCCAGGTAAGGAACTGGGGCCGAGTCCTCCAGCAGGGCCCCTGGCTGGCGCACGGTGGGGTCAGGCTGTACACCAAGTTCTCCTTCCACCGCAGCTGCCTCTCCTGCTGCTGTGATGCAGAACAGCTCTCACCCACCAGCATCTCCAGATTGCTTCTCCTTGACCACACCCGAAATCTTCCTTTCCTCCCGCCAAGAGTTTCAGCCCTTTACCTCCACACCCTCACAACCGCTTTATTTCAGCACCCACAGTTGCCACCCTCTCCCCACCTGTGTCACCAATCACGTATTTAACTGGTTGACTTTCCCCAAAGGCTGATTCTGCAGCTCTTCTTGGGGAGGTGCAGTGTGTGGGTGGGAAGGGTGTTGTCTGCTGGCCTTCCATCCATCTCTCAGGAAGGCAATTAAGCTTCCTGCTCTTTGTCTTCAGTTCCAGTGCCTTTTTTGCTAAGTATTCTGCAACCTTCTGGAATGCAGGTGAACACCTCCTCTCTTTACTGACAGCCCCAAGACTTCCTCATTCTTTCAGGCTGCCTACATTCTCCTCTCCCCTGCCTACACAGGTAGGTGCTGCTCACTGTCAGATGGACACACATGGAATTTATGGTCAATGCTAGGGGCCTTCACTTGGAGTCCACAAATCCCTAGCCCAATACTTTAAAAATTTGAGTGCACACTAAAATCTAGGGAGTTTAAAAATCCAGACTGCACTGAGATCAATTAAAAACTCTGGGGGTGGGAGGCAGGCATCATTTGGTGATAAATCTCCCCAGGCATTTCTACTGTGCAGCCAAGGTTGAGAACTACTGGAAAGTCCAGGTAAAATTGTTTCTGAACAAGTATATGTCCATTTGGTGGAAAAAATAAGCCGCAGATTTTTAGCAGATTCTTAAAGGCTTCAATGACACTCGTCTACTTCTCTTTCAAAAAAGGTGAGTTGACTGATCTAAGATAACAAGCAGGAAGAGCTTACCAGTTATTAGAGAAACACCAAATACAAGTGTTAAAAAAACAAGCAGGTATTAACATGTAGGGCAGAGAAAGTGCCTATTGTTGCTTCACGAAGTGAAGGGGGCTTGGGAATATTGTGTTTGGTGAGATGGGTTGGTCCCTGCCTCTCTCCCAGTTAACAGGAAAAAGGTGTGATTTCAGATGCTACCACTGCAGAGATCTGATCACATCACTTAACTCCCCTGCTGCCCACAGAACCAAGGCCGCGCCCCCACTACATCATCTAGGCTCCTTCCTTCCTGGTTACCTAGCCCCAGGGACCCTTTCTAGTCACCGCGCTCATTTCTTCACACACTCTAGCCCCAGAAGGATGTGCACTGCTTATTTTTTTTTTTTTGGACAAATCTGTGCCCTTGCTTCTATTATTCTCCTGGTTCCTCCCACTCTCCCTGTCTCAAGTGGACCTGGGAGGGGTGGTAGGATTGAAGAGATGGAGAATGGCTGAAGGCAGGGTTCCCTAGTAAAGAAGGTGCTCAGTTCATACTTGTCAAAGTTAGTGGGGCACCGCTTTGTGTGAAGAGCTCCTGCTGGCAGGGAGTGGAGGGCGGCACAAGTGTGGGATTGGGAAGATATACAGAGACTCGGAAGCTCTGGCTCTCAAGGGACTTAGATGCCAGTAGGGAGGCAGACCAGTGATCCAAGGAGGGCAGGAAACATAACAAGTGCTCTTAGGGGAACCTGTGGAAGGTAGGATGGGAAGTGGAGGGTCAGGAGAGACTTCCTCCAAAGAGTGACTGTTATTCTTCCAGAAAGGGCAGGCTCCATGGAAGAGAGATGGGGTTGAATTAGGAGAGTGAGGCCAGACTACAGAAGGTACTGAATGCCAACTTGAGGATACTCTGCACACAGATTGAACCTGGTTGGTTCCCCTAAGTCTTGCCAGCCTTTAGTCTTGCTCCCTCAGAAAGTTTTTGCTGTAATACTAAGCTGTTGAGGTGGAGGACCCGATTTTGAAACTGTCCAATCTGCCAGGAGGTGCCTGAGTTGATGAAGTGAAGTGAAAGTCACTCACTCTCTGCTACCCCAGGGACTGTAGCCTGCCAGGCTTCTCTGTCCTTGGGATTTTCCAGGCAAGAATACTGGAGTGGGTTGCCATTCTTTTCTCCAGAGGATCTTTCCATCCTAGGGATCAAACCCAGGTCTCCCACATTGCAGATGGATTCTTCACCACCTGAGTCACTAGGGGAGTCCCTACAGATGTGAGAGCTGGACCATAAAGAAGGCTGAGTGCAGAAAAATTGATGCTTTAAAACTGTGGTGTTGGAGAAGCCTCTTGAGAGCCCCTTGGACTGCAAGGAGATCAAACCACTCAATCCTAAAGGAAATCAACCCAGAATATTCATTGGAAGGACTGATGCTGAAGCTGAAACTCCAATACTTTGGCCACCTGATTCAAAGGGCTGATTCATTGGAAAAGACCCTGATGCTGGGAAGGACTGAGTTGGTGAAGGTAGAAGCTATTCTCACCTTGGCCTGTAGTCTCCCTCCCTCAAATGCCCATGTTCCCAGGCCCCTGGGACAGCCAGGGAGCCAGGATCACTGACCCTGTAGACAAGAACAGTGGCTGTACTTCTCAAGTGTAAGTCAGGCAGGATGTAGGTAGGAAAGTGGGCTGAATAAATAGGCAGTTAGGGACCTCTCAGCACAGCAGAGAGGGGAACAGCTGTGATCCTAGATCCTCACGGTCAAATCCCAGTGCTAAGCAATGTGGGGCCGACCAACACAATACAGACGCTGGCTAAGGCCCTGAGAGAGCAGATATTCAGTAGATGTTGTTCTTTCCCTTCATCTATTTTTCTGGGCTGAGAATCTAAGTTAAACAGCTCTACCTTCTTCCAGGTGCCAAAAGAGGATGAGTGCCCCTCCCCTAAGGACTATACCCTTTCCATTTGGGCTGCCAGGATGCTCTAATTGTTCTGCACTTTAATAAGGCACAGAGGGCTCATTATGTAAATTCAGACAAATATACACACATACCCCAGATCATAAATGACATCTATATTAATAAACATTTTAATTAACAGTTACCAACTGCCGACAAAGTGTTAGGTGTAAATAACAGGTGGATGTAGGCTGAAGTAATAAGACTAGAAAGCCACTGCTTCTCTCTACTCCATACAAGAATATCAACAGTGTACATGCTTTTTTTAAAAGTAAGCTTATGCTTGCCTGAAGCCTGAAATGATCAACAGTATACAAATTCTTATCATTGCTTGCCATTTAAATGTAAGTATTTATTAATAATTTAACATTTGTATGGTGTATCTCATTCCAGAGTCATTCATTCATTCAATAGATATTTAATAGAGGCAGCAAGCATTGTTCCAGGCACCAGGATACAGAAGTGAGTAAAGAAGACAAAATTCCTGATCTTAAGATGTTTACATTCTGGTGAACAAAGATAGACAATAAGAAAATTAACCAGTACACAAGTAATGTTAAATGATAATAACTGTCAGAAAGTATAAAGTGGGGTAGAGCGAATAGGGAGTGTGCCTGTGTGTGCATGTGTTTGCCCATTGCTTTTTTACATAGAGTGGGCTCAGAGGCCTCACAGATTAGGTGACATTTGAGTGACAGGACTTGTTGATGGGTTAGATATAGGGTGTAATAGAAAGAGGTAGCAAGTTGGCTGCCAGGGTTTTCATTTTAGCAACTGGAAAAGTGAAATTGCCACATACTGTCATAGAGGAAGCCTGTGGGGTGCAATGCAATTTTGGGAATTTGATTTTGGATGTGTGATGTCAAGGAGGCAATTAAATGCACTAATCTGAAATTTGGAGAAAAGATTGGGACAGGAGACATAAATCTGAAAGTCTTCAGCTTGCAGAATTTTTAAAAAAACATGTATTTATTTGACTATGTTGGGTCTTAGTTGCAATATGCAGGATCTTTGTTGAATCATGTAGAGTCTTTCATTATGGCCCACAGACTCTCTAGCTGAGGTGTGTGGGCTCAGTAGTTTCAGTACACAGGCTTAGTTACTACACAGCATGTGGGATCTTAGTTCTCTGACCAAGGATCAAACCCATGTTCCCTGAATGGCAAGGTGGATTCTTAACCATTGGATCACCAGGTCCCAGCTTGTAGATTTTTAAAAACATAAGCCAGATGTGACCATCAAGGGCATGAGTGTGGACAGAGAAGAGATCCAAGAACTGGATCTGCCCTCATAACCTCATCACCTCCCAAAAGCCCCACTTGCAAGCACCATCGCGTTGGGGATTCGGTTTCAACATATGAATTTGGTGCAGGCAAGGGGATACATAAACATTCGGTCTTTGGGAGATACTCTATAACTGTGGTCCTGAATTGATTCTGAAGTGCTGTTTCCTATCTCTGAGGAGGTGTAGGTTTTGAGTGGTCTTCTGCTCCAGGCTGTTCCTGTTGCCGCCAATATGCCCATAAAGCTCTCTCCTCCCTAGATGAGGCCTCTGCATGGTCAGACAGTTTGGGAAGGAAGACAATGGAAGTATGACAAAAGGCTGCAGGACTTGTGGGTGGGATTTGAAACCTCTAACTGGAATCCAGAGCAATGGCACTGGAAGAGAATGTGGCCATTTCCATAATCCAGAGTTTCCATGACTTGTGGAGTCCAAGATTCTGAAATCATCCCTCAAGAGAAGATGCTTCATTTTACACTGTGAGCTCTGAGACAGATTTCATTTAAATGAAAATTCTGTGGCTTAAAATAAAACTTGAAATCCCCTAAAACCTAGTCCAGTGCTGTGCATCAGATGGTGGCTCCTATATATCACAGAGTACCTTGAAGAAATGGCTGATTCCATGTTTGGGCCAGAGAAGGTACAAGGTTAACCTGAGATAGCTGGTTTCTTCAATTTAAGTCTGAATTTGGCAATAAGCAGCTCATGATCTGAGCCACAGTCAGCTCCCAGTCTTGTTTTTGCTGAATGTATAGAGCTTCTCCATCTTTGGCTGCAAAGGATATAATCAATCTGATTTCGGTGTTGACCATCTAGTGATGTCCATGTGTAGAGTCTTCTCTTGTGTTGTTGGAAGAGGGTGTTTGCTATGACCAGTGTGTTCTCTTGACAAAACTCTATTAGCCTTTGCCTTGCTTCATTCTGTATTCCAAGGCCAAATTTGCCTGTTACTCCAGGTGTTTCTTGACTTCCTACTTTTGCATTCCAGTCCCCTATAATGAAAAGGATATCTTTTAAAATCCATTATAGTGATACTAAAAATTTAAAGAAAATTATACAAGGGGGAAAACGTCTTTGTCACCATTGGAAGTGACTCTTATGCTAATGTCTTACTTGAATATTAGTAATTAAAGAGAAAACAATTAGCATTTATCTTGCCTTTTTAGGAAGAATTATATTCTGTCTCAATTGATTATAGAAAGCTTTTCTTTACAGAAGAAAAGTAACAAATGAATAAGGAATGAAATGTTAGAAAAATTACCACTGTGTACCCCCAAACATAATTCCTGAGTAAAAAAAAAGATCAACAATGAATGCTAAAACCATTGAGGAAAGGTTGATGGAGAGCAAGATATTTTCATATGCTGAAGTATCACCATATAGAAAACTGCAAAGAGAAACAAAATGTACTTTTACGAACTATAGAAATGATCGCTGAAAGTATAGTCTTAAAATGTACTTTTACAATGAAAAGGAGGGAAAGGTTGTGAGGTCTTCAATCTGGTTTTACACAGCTAGCCAAAACCCCTAATCAAATAATATATATATGTATAACATATATATATGTTATATATGCATATTAAAAATTCAATATACATAGCAGAATCTTAACATTTACTGAATTGGGTACACAGTTTGTTCATTATCTTTTCTACTTTTTGATATATTCAAAATGCTTTTTCATAGAAAATTAGGGAAGGGGAAGAAATACTGTATAGACTCTGGGCCTCATCTCTGGCATCCAGGCCTTTTAAAAGACCCCAGATGACTGATACACTCTCAGGAATGAGAATCACTGATTCAGTGCCCACATTCAGCCTGAAACTGAGGGCTGGAGAATGGAAATGACTTTCCAAAGGACAGAATAAAAACTAGAATTCAGGTTTCTTGGCTTCCAGTCTTGTGTTTTTTTCCTTATAAATCTTCAAAAGGAATTTCCTAAATAAGAAACTTTGTCCTCTTGAACACCTGAAGCTCTTGTTTGTCAGCAGCTGAACCACGGTAAGGAAGGATTTGGCCACCTAGAGAGGGCTTATTTGTTGGAATCTAGGTATGGGAAAAAAACCATTAGAGCTACCCAGGGCAAGGACAGTCCTGATTTAAAAAATTGAGTTGTATTGTATAACATTTTCCCTTTTTAATAATTTTATTACCTTCAGTGAGGANACCACGGTAAGGAAGGATTTGGCCACCTAGAGAGGGCTTATTTGTTGGAATCTAGGTATGGGAAAAAAACCATTAGAGCTACCCAGGGCAAGGACAGTCCTGATTTAAAAAACTGAGTTGTATTGTATAACATTTTCCCTTTTTAATAATTTTATTACCTTCAGTGAGGATAATCCATGAGAATAAGTATTTCACTTGTTTGTAATATTTAATATGTAGATAAAACCACAGATTAGAAAAAAAAATCCTAAAATCTTGATTATTAGTTGGGAAATGAGGTTTTGGCTGAAGTCCCTGGTGTTGCAGGTACTTGCAGGTTTCTTGCAAAGAGATGAAGATTGGAAGATGGCAAAGTGGTTAGGTCCTAATGCTAGTGAGAAAGCCATGAGTCTTTGCAGTCAGACAAACTCTGGGTTCAAATTCTGACTGCCATTCACTAAGGCAATGGCACTCCANCCCTCGCCCTCTGTAGCGGTGTGTCAGCAGAATCACTGGACGTTCTAACTGAGAAAACTTCAGAATTTTTAGTTCAGTCATTTCGAGTTCTTGAGGTGAGAAACTGATTGATCCTAGGTCGTACAGCGGGCTGGGGAAGAGGCCCACTGGCTCCCAAGACAGTGTTCTTTGGTGCACCAGGCTGACTTCTCGGATGGATTTAATTTCCTTTCTCCACCTGATGTGTTGGTTGTTGAATTTACATAGGTTAATTTACTAGACAAGAGGCTTGTTCTAGTGCAAATATTTGCACTTTAGAAGAGGAGCAGATGGAGATCTTTTGGAAGATTTAAAAGGTAGTCAGTTTTAACTGAAAAGAGATTGTGTAGAGCATTCCATCCAGAATTGTAGTGGTCCGATTGGATTTTTAAAAAACATCTATAAAATCCTAACGGGATCCCCAGTAGCTCGGAAGTAGTTATTTGAGTGACAATTTATGACATATTTCATGACTTAAATATTGTTATTATAATCTTAAAATTTGAGCTTTATTTGAATTTTGCATAAGTAAGATAATAGTTTTTTTTTCCCATTTCTATCCGACTTTTCCTGCCTATGAAAAAGTTGCCAAGAGCAAGTCAAAGTAAGTAGAAGTTTTTCTTTTTCTTTTTTTAAAACTTGTTTATGTTAGATTCATTAGTTCAGCTACTCAATGAATCCTTATGTTAAATTAAGCATTTGGCTTCAGTTTTCTAAAGTCTGATTTGAGGATTACACTTGATGAATTGTTTTGGCCCTATGAACTGTTTACTAAAATATTTTCCCTCCCTCCCAACTGATCTATTTAAGTGAGCTTTCAGTTAATTTACTTAAAAGTTGCTTTTGCTGTCTTGTTCCTAAAGAAATCAGGGTCCCCATGCTCTTTGGACTATGACTGCAGTTCTGTTTCCTCAAATTGAGGTCCAAGGGCCATTTGTCTGGAGCTCACTACAGGAATGTAACAAAAAAAGCTGTGATTTGACTATCCACAGAGCCAGTTTTGAGTTTTGTAATCTTTGCCTTCATGGTACAAGCATTTCAAAAATGGCAAAGGCTAAAGATTCCATGCTGTACCAGAGAGATTATTAATACCAAACTGGTGTTTCAAAAATAAATTTTGTAGGCAATAACTGAAGTAAGATTTTCTGTGTTAAAAATGGAAAAATTCTAAAGTAGGCAGCATTTATTTATAACCCAAGTCACATAATAAATCCTTAAAGCTAGGTTTTCTGGATTAAAGTTAATGAAAAACATGTATGCTAGTATTCTTCCCTCAATATCTTTTATTTATATAGCTTTTCACACAATCCAGTTACTTATTTGCCTTCTTCACATTCTGTGGGAATCTCCTGTGTCTTTAGTTTCTTTAGGGTGTGCCCTGCCTCTCATGTTCTTTGTGTCCTTCTGGTGACATGTCACATATGTCTTGCCTTACAGACCTCGTGTACACAACTCACCTTCCATTCTGTTAGTGTTACTTCTCCAGGGTACAGATGTAGACTTAGAGGGCCTTGCATATTGTGCTTGCCATAGAGCAAGTACTTAATATTGTATCACTCTAATGCGTGAAGCACTATGCGGAACACTGAAAGGGATGCAAAGGTGTATAATATATCTTAGGTATATTATAGGTATATATCTTAGGTATATCTTCAAATTCTTTTTGGAATTAGATGAAAAATCAAATAGCATGATCTACATAGGAAGATAAGACACCTGAAAAAGTATGAAGTATTAAAAGACCCAGTGGGACAAAACATGAACTTTGTGCTTTGGATGATTGCAAGTTAAACTATGAACGGGAACAACAAGGTTTTATACATTGTCAGTGTGAAAGTTCCAATCCCTTTATTCTCTTGCTTCCTGATTTCACTCTTACTGCTCATACGTGAAAGATAAAGCTCTTCGGAGACCACTGTCTTCTTGACTGGCCTGCCAGGGTTACCAGTACTTGTGTATTTTCCTTGTCCTGATTTCTCCTTCTGAAATGTGGGGGTCTGAGTCTATTCCCACAATGCAGTTTGATTAGTCTTCTTGCTTTGTTTAGGTCATTTCCAAGGCATTCTGTGTAATGGAACAAATATTGGGAATCAGAACGGAGAAGGCAATGGCACCCCACTCCAGTACTCTTGCCTGGAAAATCCCATGGGCGGAGGAGCCTGGTAGACTGCAGTCCATGGGGTCGCTAAGAGTCAGACACGACTGAGCGACTTCACTTTCACTTTTCACTTTCATGCATTGGAGAAGGAAATGGCAACCCACTCCAGTGTTCNTCACCCCACTCCAGTACTCTTGCCTGGAAAATCCCATGGGCGGAGGAGCCTGGTAGACTGCAGTCCATGGGGTCGCTAAGAGTCAGACACGACTGAGCGACTTCACTTTCACTTTTCACTTTCATGCATTGGAGAAGGAAATGGCAACCCACTCCAGTGTTCTTGCCTGGAGAATCCCAGGGACAGGGGAGCCTAGTGGGCTGCCATCTGTGGGGTCACACAGAGTTGGACATGACTGAAGCGACTTAGCAGAACCATTCTAAGATATAGACTGTCTTAGAACTGAACTTAAGGTTTAATTGATGTCCCCACAAATAATACTACTGTATAGTGTTCTCAGAATGTACCATTCCCCTATGACTGATTTTAGTCTATTTCCTTAGCTTGTAACAACTTGCTTTTAAATCTTAGAACAATTCTGGTGAAAATGGTGAGCCAAGCTGGAACAGGTTTTTCCTTCAACACTAAGAGAAGCCGACTATGGGAGAAACTGACTCTACTGCATTATGATCCAGTAGGTAAGATTCCAGAAAAGTTGCTCCATGATAAATTCAAATGCTTTCAAGGCCTGTTGCCCTTTTCAGATGATGTTGAACAAAGGCAGTTTTGTGGCCCCTTTGTCACTATAGTGTTCATTCCTAGTATATAATGAAAGTTTATTTTGGTGCTAGTTACTATCCCAGGTGCTGGGGATATTCATGGACATAAGATAGACTCACTGCCTACGGTCTTGATGATCAAAGTCTGGTTTTGGAAGGGAGAGGAAGGAAGACGACAATCAGTGCTCAATGCTATGCGAGAAACAAGCAGGATGCTGAGATACAGGATAGAGTTGCAAGGAGGTAGTTCCCATCTTCATCCTTTAGGTAGGATAGTTCAGGGAATATCTCTCCAGTAAGAGATAGTTAACCGAAGATTTGAAGGTGAAAAACCAGATATGTAAATAGAATAGGCGATACTGTTCAGGAAACAGAAAGAGAAGTATGTCAAGGTTGAGTTGAATTCTAAGACATTTGGTTGGTGATTAGAGTTGGAATTGGTGCTAGAATCTTATTTTTTCAAATTAATCCATTAACATAGTGAAATATAGACAGTTAACGTCATAATCCCTGAGGGAGGAAATGGCAACACACCCCAGTATTCTTGCCTGGAGAATCCCATGGACAGAGGAGCCTGGCAGGCTTCATCCATGGGGTCACAAAGAGTCAGACATGACTGAAGTGTCTTATCATGCATGTAGCATCATAATCAGTTATTTCGTTACTAAGAATAAGGCTGATAGACTCACTTCTGGCCAAGATGGAGCAATGGGACCGAACTTACCTTCCCTCCTGAAACAACAACAACAGAAGGACAATGTAGGCAACAGAATGCAGGGATCCTTGAGAGAAAGGAAACAAATGCTTGTGAATAATCAGACAAAATGGAAAATTCTGTCTTCTTTGTTTACCTGCCTAAGTCTTCAGATACATGAATGCATTGTAACACAAGCACCTGTACTCTCCAGGCAATCTGAACCCCATTTTATTGATGATGAGTTTGATGCCAAGGATTTTAGTTAAGGAGACATAACTTAAGTATGTGATGGAATAAAAATTTGAATTTAGGACTGTCTGACTCCAAAACCTAGGCCCTGAGTCACTTTACGTATGAACCTCTTATTGAGAGAGGAGGCTAAAACTCACTCACTAGTGTGTGACCTCTGGTTGGACACTAGTACGAGTCTGCCTGACAGCCACCTTAATAGCTGCTTTCAGAGTTGGTAAAGAAGATCTGACAAACTGTTCATTGGCTGAATTCATCAAAACCAACAATAATATCACCTTTCAAAAAATCAGGGCTGTGCCAATGTAAGGAGGCATTCAAAAAGGGCTCTGAGAGGGATTTCCCTGGTGGTCCAGAGGTTAAGACTGTGCTTCCATTGCAGGAGTGAAAGTGAGAGTCGGTAAGTTGTGTCCGACTCTGCGACCCATGGACTGTATAGTCCATGGAATTCTCCAGGCCAGAATACTGGAGTGGGCAGCCTTTCCCTTCTTTAGGGGATCTTCTCAACCAGGGATCGAACACAGGTCTTCCTCATTGCAGGCGGATTCTTTACCAGCTGAGCCACAAGGGAAACCCAAGAATACTGGGGTATCTTTTATGAGGATTCATCCCATTCACGAAGGCTCCACCCTCATGACCAAAGCACCTCCTCAAGGCCCCACCTTCTAATACCATCATCTTTGTGGGTTAGGATTTCAACATAAATTTGGGGGAACACAAACTTTGAGACCATAACAATATGATACTAGATTGATGTGGTGGTTTTCTCCCTCTGATTTCTTTATATCAGCTGGTCAAAACCCAAAGTGATGAACTTTACAATAAAGTGGTTTTCTAGCATTTTAGCTCCTTTAGAGCTTTTTTAGGAACTTGTACGACGTTAATAAAGTTGATTGAATAACCTTCTGTGAGATTTTAAGTGTGAAAATGTACTAGAATTTTCAGTCTTAGTATGGAGGTATTAGGAACTTTCTATCAGATTGATTTTACATTTTGAGATCAGGAAAGGACACAACCATAAACAGTTCCAACCATGAGTTGAAAGTGAAAGAAAATATTCATATATATATATATTTCAGACAGACGATTAGAGCTTTTCTGAGAAGAGATCGTTGGAGCCTTGACAACACAACTTTGTCTCTTCTGAAGAAAAGAATGTTCTGGGCTAGCTGACTGTTTGGCTTTCTGCCCACCTATCGAATGCCCTGTGGGCTCGCATGATGTTTGCCTTGCTGCCTGCCCCATTGCCCAGGGTACCAAATAGCTTGGCAGTTGTCCCAGCATGTTTTACTGCAGGAAGAAAATGGTTTAAGGGTTTAGTTTAAGGGCAGTGTTTTGCTTGTCTGCTTTACAAAGAAAATCAGACAAGGAAACATGGAAAAATTCCCAATTATTTGAGTACTTCATGGTATACTCTGGCTAGAACCAGCCTGTGTCTTTTCAAACTCCTTTTCCTCATATGAATCTAGATGCACATTTCCCAGGAGGAAGGATTAAAGGCTGAGGCATAAGTGTATTAAACTTTGTTAAATATATGAAGGTTTATTATAAGGAATATGAAAACTTGTCAGTTTTAATTTCTTGGATGACTAAACAAGACAATATTGACTTTAATTGAAGCAGAATAGATTTAGGTTAGATGTAGGGCAAGAACTTGACAGATTCATTCTTCTATGAATTAAGCAGCAAATATTTTGACAGAGAATTAATTTATTGTTTATGACTAAGGATAGCAGCGTGTCATTTGAACTCAGCTAACACATAGTGAGTGTTTGCTCTCTGGCAGCCCTGTGAGGGAGATGGAGTTACCCCTCTCATGGGGAGGAAAACTGAAGGAAGAGTATTTTGAGAAATTTGCCCAAGAACTTACAGTAGATAAATGGTGGAGGCAAGGCTTGAACCCAGTCTTTCTGTTTCCAGGCCCCCCATTTTTTCTATTACATGGAGCCAGTTTAGTCTATTTTTTTCCTTTTTTAATTAGGACCTTCCCCTGCGATCAGCACTGTTGTTCTTATCTCCTGCCACCATTTGTCTAAACTAGATGCTGTTCCCTGTTAGTTCATCCAAATGCTGCTGCTGCTTGAGAGCGTAAACTTGGCCCTCCTTGTGAGATGTTTGCCTCACCATTCCAGTCCCTTTTAGTCTTTAGGTTCCTGTGGGGCTTACTGGAGGTTCATACAGGTACCTCATGGTATATTGGTACTGAATCAGGGACTCTTCTTACACTTTCATAAATCCCACATTCCATAGCACAGTTCTGTGGACTTAAATATTTATTCTGTGAATTAAGGGAATGAACGCAGCAAGTATATCAAATTTTCATGAATAGTCTCCATCAGTTACTCCTATCCAGGGTCACTTAAATTATCTTCTGACCAGTTATCCATGAGACAAGTTCTTTATTTAATCCATTTTTTAGTTCCGTTTAGAAAAACATGGAAATATTTTTTGCAGTGAATAACATTGATGGGAAGTTGTTTGGGTTCTTTACTACTGTCTTAAAATGCTTTGTAGTCTTTCTTAGAATTTGAAGGAGCACTGGTCCTACTTATGTTTAATACTAGATCTTTTGAAATATATTAAAAATATTCCTATGTACAAAGTAATAAAATACATCATTAATTTTATAGATAAATTTCTGTTGACTGGTAAATGGTTATTAATTTTAGCTGCCATCAGAATCATCCTAAGAGTTTTAAAAAATACAGACTTCCAGTCTCACTCTGGTTCTACAGAAATAGAATTAGGGTAGAGATGGAGGTAAAAGTAGGAATGTATGTAAATAAGCTCCCTAGCTAACTGTTGATAATAGACAGTTTGGGGATCTCACATGCAGGGTATCCATATTAATTTTAGAAGGATAACAAAAAACAAAGCTAAAATTTCTTTGTGTGGTAGGGACAAGTGAGTTGCTGTCATGTCATACATAGTCTTTAGAGTTCCTGGATCTTCCTTGGTGTACTGTTCTTGTTTTTTTTTTTGCAAAGAAGAATTCAGGTAGGGTGGTTTTCTGTGTGTGTGTGTGTGTGTGTGTGTGTGGGTGTGTGTGTGGGTGTGAGAGAGAGAGAGATGTGTGATGTTAGTGGAATGCTATATAGGGCATTACAGGAACTATCAAAACCTTATTGCCTAGCATCTAGTCTCTAATCTTTCATCCAGGCAGTGAGCACTTTTGTTTGGTGTGTTTCAGAGAACTATACTGTTATGATATTTATAATAATAATATTTGGGTTGTAATAGTAAATCTGTACTTGGATATATGAAACCATTTCTGGAAAGTACAAGGTTTAATGTGTATTTACTCTTTCAGCCAGGCTTCTTTTTCTTCTGTGGTCTGCTCAGTTTTTACCACTTTTTCTGGAGTCCAGCTTTTTCCTACAATCTCTCCTTGCTTACCTCATACAAGAGTGGGCATTAGCTGAGTGAAGATATTTTTTTGCCTAAAATTTTCTTTTTTTAATTTGAATATTTCATATTGGTTAAATGTGACTTTGTGGGGTATCAGGGATGCCACTGGTTGGCTGGTGGGCCTTCCCTGTTTTCCTTATCATTTTCTCCTGTCCTCTCTGGTCTCTGGGATCAGTGAACTGAGTTTGCAAGTCAGCTCCATCCTCATGACAAAGGAAAGTAAAAGAAGAGAAAGGAGAGGGCTCATGGTCTGATGTGTATTTTTATTAAAAAATGCTGATGATAAACTTTTTAGTTTTCTGCTACAATCCTTTTTTCTCCTCCTACAGTGAAAAAAAAAGTCCTCTTTGTGGAACAGAAAAAAATACGCTCCCTCTAAACAATGGATTGAAAATGAATTTGATTTATAAATGAGAAGATCGAGGGTGGGATACTGATTCAGAAATTCTGCAGCGTGTAATAAAAGAAGAGGAAATGGCACGGAATCACTGCCTCCTGTGATTTGAAGGCCATTGTGAAGGAAAACAATGCAGTGAAAACAAGTTCTTCATATTAGGACATACACCATTGCATCACATTTATTTATCTTTCTGGATATTTTTATAGCCCTTAATAAAATATATTAAAATAGCCTGTGCTATTGTCTTTTAGTGATGTTTTTCCCCACTATTTGAAATTTTAAAAACTACAGTACTAAAAAATAACCATTGTTTCATGTAAGAAAAGAAAGTTTTCCATAGTGAGATTTGTGCAAGAGTTTCCAGTCTGCCCTCACTTGTACTTCATAGAAAAGGCAGGGTCATGGTCCAGAGAGATCTTGAAAGAACTCCTGTGCGATAACACAGATGGCAAAGGTGAGCAGGAATGAAAGGAGGAAGCCAGCTTGTTAACACAGAAGAAACAAAGAGAACTTCTATTTTTGATCTGTGCTTATATAATTAGAAAAATGCCATTGGTCCACACTCTCAAACTCAGGTCACCAAAGCAGTATCTAGGGTTTTCTAGCAACAGTTTGGACTACTTCTAGAATTTTTTTTTTTTAATTAGAGGCGCTATGGTGTATTTTCATAAAGCTAGTGGCTCAGCTTTTGCGGCAGTGGTACTACACAGCCAACGAGCTTGGAAATTCCACTGATTATCCCTAATGTACAGGTAAGGACTCCTGTCCTCCCCAGATCTGTAACGCTTTCCCACCCAAGCTGTTGTTTACCACAAGTTTTCAAAATTGCCCATTTCTCTCCCTGTCAAATTTCTCGTTGAAGGTAAGGATCAGCTCGTATTTTGAGCTCTGCTGGTATGTATCCTATAGCATTTAAAGCATTTATAGGGGAGAAGGATGGAGTGTCCACCATGACCACAAGCATTAAGAAAGCAGTGCTGTTCCTGAGTAACAGGTGTGGCCCAGTCTTGTCTCCTGAAGAAATGTGAGAGTGCCTCTCTGGGAATGGAATTAGACAGTTGTTGAGTCTTAGAGGCTTGTGGCATTATAGTCAGCTATTTTTCTGGCATCTTTTGTTAAAGCTCTAATTGAAAGCAATAATAGGTGAGATCTTGGCTATTTTTAGATTGAAACTACATTGTGGTATTGGGTTACAAGAAAAATACTTCACTTGATTCTACCTAAACCCAGTGTAAAGGGTCTGACATGCATGAATCACTTGAAACCAACTTAAAATCTGGCTTAGCAAATGACTTGTCTATTTAGCACAAGCTAAAAGTGGCCCACAGGTGGTGTTTACAATTTTAAAAAACTCAGTTGCTGATATTTAAATGTTGAAAGATTTCAATAAACATCTAAACTTCTGGCTTCTCTTGCAGAACCAGGAGCTCTGACAACACTCAAGGCAAAGCTGGACATCAGCTGCCCTTCTTAGGAACTGCTTGTGTGGCCCAGGTCATACCCCTCTTTCCCTTATTTAACATTCTCTGCTCTGATTCTAGACACTTGCTTGCAAATTCAGCTGTTTGGTGTACATGAAAGTATTCATGATGTGTTGGCAGTAGAGTTTGCTGGTTCCTGAATGGCGGGGTTATTTGTACGGGTCTTTGTTGTAGTATCCTTAATTCTAGTTGCCTTTTGCATGAAAAGCAAATCATTATAAAGAAATAATTGAAGGCTTGAGGATGACTTGGTAAATGAACATAATATTTGCAAAGAAAGGACATGACATTTTGTAGTAAGCTGTTAATAGTGACCATCCCTAAGTACATTTTATTTCCAGGTATATTTACTTTGGAGTTAATAGCAATCAAAACAGATCAAGGGGCAGGTCTTTTTTGTATGGATAAGATGACTGTGTTCCTGTGACCTGGACACTGACCGCTGCGATGAAATTAGATCTCTTGAGCATTTCTTCCAAGGACAGATGTGAGTAGTAAGCCAGGTAGAAGGCCAAAGCTCCCACAAAACTGTCACCAGCACCCTGTAATTCAAACCACATTTGTAGAGATAAGCATATAGTCATTTGTTGCCCAATATGTGTTTTCAAAATATTTAAGTATACTTTTAACTTTAGTTTTAGATTTACAGAAGAGGTATAAGCATAGTAGAGACTTCACATAGCACACATCCANCTTACTCCATTTCCCCTGAATTTCTAAAGGCCTACATTGGTGAAGGCCATGTAGGAACTCATGGAAACAAAAACCTCCAAAGAAAGTCTGTTGACCTCGCCTTCAGATTGGGCAATACTTAGTCATGTGTTCATCCAACAAATGTGTTTAAAATAAATCTGATGACACAATTTCATTTGAAAAATCACTCTGGTATTTAACGGCTTTCAGGGTCATTGTCCAGTTTTCCCCAGTTTGTTGCTTCCTTAGTCCCGAGGGCTTTCATAACAAATCTTGAGGCTCTACTGGAGCCTTTATAAAGAGCCTTGGTATGCAGTACTGTTTCAGTTGCAGTTTAAGTATTTAATGAGCTATGTGCCTAGCACAGTGATGGGTATTTCAAAAACAGTAAAATCCATTGTGGATTAAAGGCTAATGTGGCAGTACTTTACACATACTGTTGAACTACAGGGAAGGGTTTGAGGAAAGCCTGCTTAAGGGGAGTCCTTATGAAATGGGACAGATTTATAGGGAGAAGGAAGGCCTTAGAACAAAGATACAGGAGGCGGAAGGAACTGAGTGAGCTCACGAGACAGCGAATGGCTTTAAGGAGAATGACATTTCCCCTTGTTTACACAGATAAGCCGTCAATATTAAACTTGCCAAGGAGTCATAGTAACACAGGTGTGAATTCAACACTTTCCTTCCTCCCATAATGTTTTCTGAGCACCGAAAATATGTCAAGCACTATGCTGAGTGCCTTAAAATTGTTTATTAGTGTTTCCTGATGGAAACAGTGGAAAAAGAGATAGACATGCCCTCCCTCAGTTTGGAGCACAGCAGTGTGACAATAGACAGGTCTGAAAGCAGAGAAATCATGAGCTAGGTCGAGGGTGTATTATGAAAATATGGGAAATAAATACTATAATATATGAAGAGTTACGGCAAATCCTTTTTTTTTTTTTTTTTTCTGGCAAACTTAAGATTTCGTGTCTTCATTCCTCCTTATATCATACACAATGTTTTACTCCTGGTAGGTTAAAGGCTTGAATGTAAAAAAATAAAACTAAGATAATATGAAAATTTAGATGAATATTTGAATAATTCCAAGCAAGGAAACAATAAGCAAGTCACTAAACCCCAAAACTGTAATGAAAAAAAGAGATTTAATTTATGAAAATAAAAAAAATATATGTCCAAAGACACTGTAAAGTTAAATGAAGGACTTCCCTGGTTGTTCAATGGTTAAGACTCTGTGCTTCCTCTGCAGGGGGCCCAGTTTCAAGCCCTGGTAGGGGAACCAAGAACCCACATGCTGTGTTGCTCAGGCAAAAAAAGAAGCCAAACGACAAAGTAAAAATTTGGTGAAAATTCTTCTAGTATATATGATATATTCCTAATATTCAAAGAACACCTTCAGACTGCTGGGAAAAAAGACAAATCCTGGATAAAAATGGACAAAAGATACAGTTTGCAACTTCAGAAAAGGAAAAGTAAATTGCCAATAAGCAAACAAGAAAAGTTGCCACATTATCAGCTGTTAAAGAAAATTCAAATCAATATTTTTTACCCATCAGACTGATAATAAGATTGATAGCAAAAGGAGCAAGATGAAGATAGAGAGGACAATGATACTCTCATATAATACAGTTGTTGGTAGGAATGGAGAAGAGCAATACAGTATTTCTTAAAAAATGTATGTCTTTTGACTCAGTGGTCTTGTTTCTGGAAATCTACAGAACTGAAAGCTCTTATATATTGGGATATATGCCCAAAGATGTTGACTGCAGCAGTTTCTAAAGACAAAATACTAGAAATAATGTGATTTTCTATCAAATAGACTAGATGAATAAACTTATACTTTTGTGTTATGGAAAAAATATGCAGCTGTTAATAAGGAATGGTTAGCAGTATATGTACATACCTGGAGGAATGTCCATTACTTGAGGCAGAAAAGATTTCAGTATCATGATCCCATAGAGGGTTGGTGGGAGAACAAAAAAGCTATGCCTAGAGTATGTGTGCATTTTTTTAAAAAGAATACAGGAAAAATGAAGAAGGGTACGTATCAAGTTGTTAAAATTTATTTTTCTTATCTGCAAAGAATGGCAAATTCTTTTTTTTCCTACGTACTTTTATATTATTGTTTAACCTTGTTATTTAAGCTAACTGTTTTAAACTTGTAATACTTTTCCAAAAAAAATGTAAGGCAATAAGCATATTTAATGAGAAGTTAAGTCATGCCTCTGTGCCTTGCTCCTTTTTAACTTGCAGCCTAACCAGAGCAGAGGCATAGNCCTACCTACTTTTATATTATTGTTTAACCTTGTTATTTAAGCTAACTGTTTTAAACTTGTAATACTTTTCCAAAAAAAATGTAAGGCAATAAGCATATTTAATGAGAAGTTAAGTCATGCCTCTGTGCCTTGCTCCTTTTTAACTTGCAGCCTAACCAGAGCAGAGGCATAGGGCTGACAGGAAACATTCTGGCACCAGTGAAGACGTTAGTCTTACATAGTCCTGTCAGCTTATAGGGCATTTGACTGCAAAGGAGATTTTTAAGGAAGTTTAAAAAATACTGTACCTATATCTGAAAAGACTCTACTAGATCACTTAAATTTTTCTCCACAATAGCCAAAGTCATGGAAACACAGTGCTTGGTAGAACTGTGTGTGCCGGAAGCATTATTTCGGCACCAACAATTTTTGCAGCTTGATTTCCATTTATTCTCAGTGCTATACAGTGTGTTGGTAGACAGCAAAGGCAAATCCTTTCTGAATTAAAAAAAGGGATTTTTTTTTCCCTGCAAAGAAAACTCTAGGCTAGATGAAAGAAAACCAAAGTCTAGATGACTTCACTGGAGAAATCTAGCAAGTGTTTAAGGAAGAAACAATACTAATTCTATATAAATTCTTTCAGAAAATAGAAGAGACAAAGGAACACTTCTCAAGTCATTTTATAAGGCCAGCATTACTGTGGTACCAAATTCAGACAATGACGTTACAAGGAAAAGCAAAACAAAACAACAGATCAGTATCTCTCATGAATATAGGTGTATAAACCTTAAAAATTTTAGCTAATTGAATATATATCATAACCAAGTAGGTTTTATCCCAGGAATGCAAGACTGGTTTAACATTTTAAAAAAAGGAATTCACTATATTAAAAACCTAAAAAACATTGTATATTATACTCCAAAAAAAAAAAAATAGAAGCAGAAAAAGCATTTGATAAAATTCTACATCCATTCATGATAAAAATTCAGTTTGGAATAAAAGTATAACTAAGAACCTTTACGAAAAATCTATAGGTAACATCATTCTTAATGAGAAAGACTGAAAGCTTCCCCCTCTAATACTGAAAACAATTCAAAGATTTGTTCTCACTGTTTCTGTTCAGCATCATACTGGATTTCCTTGCCAGTGCAATCAAAAAGGAAAAGCAGGAAAAGGTATACAGATTTGAAAGGAAGAAGTAAAACTCTTACTATGCAGATGGCATAATCACCTATGTAGAAAATCCTGCTGCTGCTGCTGCTAAGTCGCTTCAGTTGTGTCCGACTCTGTGCGACCCCATAGAAGAGAGCCCACCAGGCTCCGCCGTCCCTGGGATTCTCCAGGCAAGAACACTGGAGTGGGTTGCCATTTCCTTCTCCAATGCATGAAAGTGAAAGTGAAGTCGCTCAGTCGCAACCCCATGGACTGCAGCCCACCAGGCTCACCCGTCCATGGGATTTTCCAGACGAGTACTGGGGTAGGGTGCCATTACCTTCTCTGATGTAGAAAATCCTAAGAAATCCAAAAAAGTTACTAGAAATAGTGGCTTTAGCAAGGTAACCAATATTTTTAAAAATCAATTTTACTTCTATATACCAGCAATTATTAATAATAAGAAGTTAAAATTATCAAAGCAATACCATTTGCAGTAGCATAAAAAATATGTTGTCAGTTCTCCATAAACTGATGTACAGATTCAATGCAATTTCAATAAAAACCCTAGCTTGCAATTTTTAGAAACTGGCAAACTGAATCTAAAATTAATATGGAAGTGCAAAGGACCTAGAACAGACAATTTTGAAAAAAGTAGAATGAAGTTGGAGGATATCAACTATCTGATTTCAAGAGTTACTATAAGTTATAGTAATCACAGATACTGATGTAAGGATAGACATGTAGATCACTGGAACAGAAAAGAGAATATAGAAATAGACCCACAGATATATATGGTCAACCTATTTTTGACAAGGTAATTCAATGGATGAAAGGACAGTCATTTCAACAAATAGGAATCTATATGCAAAACATGAAACTTTACCTCACACCATACACAAAAACCAACTTCAAATGAGTCAGAGACCTAAATGTGAGAGTTAAAATGACACATTAGCCAGAAGAAGAAAATACAGGAGAAAAATCTTTGTAACCTTGTGTTAGGCAGATTTCGTAGGACACCAAAAGCATGAAATATTTTTTTAAAAAACCGATAAACTGGGCTTTGTCAAAGTTAAAAGTTTTTGCCCTTGTAAAGAATATCAAAAGGCAAGCCACAGACTGGGAGAAAATATTTGCAAAACATGTGATAAAGAACTCATGACTTGATAATAAAACTCAATATGACAAGCCAATAAAAATGAGCAAAAGATTTGAATAGAAGTGTCTTCAAAGAAGACATATAGATGGCAAAAAAAAAAGTATATATAAAGATTCTAGACATTATGAGACACCAAGGAAATCCAAATTAAAAACAATGAGATAATACTACATACTGATTAGAAAGGATAAATTTAAAAAGACTAAAATACTGACTTTTGGTGTAGATGTGGAACAATCTCATTCATCGTTTGTGGGAATGCAAAATGATACAGACACTTTGAAAAGTAGTTTGCCAGTTTCTTATAACATGTAACATACACTTAACATATAACCCAGCAGTTCTCCTCTTAGATATTTACCTGAGAAGTGAAAACACGTATCTACATAGAGACCTATATGTGCATGTTTATAGCAGCATTATTTATAATTGCACCAAACTGGAAACAATACAGATGTCCTTGAACTAATGAATGGGTAAACAAACTATAGTATATCCATATAATAAAATACTACTTAGCAACAAAAGGAAATGAACTGCTAATAGAACAGCGTGAATGAATCTCAAAAGTATTATGCTTAGTGAAAGAAGCCAGTCAAAAGACTACATACCATATTGTATGATTTCATTGATATGAAATTCTAGAAAAGGCTGAAGTATTGAGATAGAAAGTAGGCCAGGGGCTGGAGAATATCACCTGCAAAGGGACTGCATAGAGAGCTTCCTAGAGTGATAAAATTCTATATTATGATCACGTTGGTAAATGATTATATACATTTGTCAAAACTCATTGAATCATAAAACGGGTAAAATCTTATTGCATACTAAAACGATATCTCCATAAAGCTGATATTTTAAAAATAAAGACTGGGATAGGGTGGGGGCATTCAGACATGCAGGGTCATAAATTGTGAAAACCTTATCTTTCTTAAGCAGTACTTACTACTGATTTACTCTAAAGTGCATGGTTGGGATAATTACTGAGATGTTATGACTGGCACATAGGAACCTATCTGTTTTTATATTGAGAGCCCTAATTCTATCACTGTCCTTCTACTACAGATGTGTCTCTTCTTTTGACAGCGTGGGTTTTAAAGTTAGACTGATTTGTGTTTAAATCTTGGCTTTAAACTTAGTATTTTGGGGATATTGGGAAAATTCTCTGCGACTTCATTTTCTTATAAATAAAATGAAACTATTAACATCTTCCTCATGGGGATTTTGGGAATCTGTCATTCCCTGCTGCTCAGTATTCTTACCCAAAGTCATCGAATAGAACTCTTAACTACATCACATACCTTTCCACCTTACTCCTTTGACCTCCGTTGCTCTTCTGCACACTCTACACACAGACTGGGCATATTAATTCCACCTTTGGTTCTTTCCCTGCCCTTCCCCCATCCTCAACATTTCTGCCAGTCCTCCTTTCTCTGTGTCAAGTCTGAAGTACATTGATTGTGCCTTCTCTCACCTGTCTGTGGAACCCCTTTCCTTCCATTCTCAAAAAAGCCTCCCAGATTACCCCATTTTGCCACAGCTATTCAAAACACTTCAGTCACCTATGTGTTTAAGCTTATTTGTGTGTGTGTGTGTTTAAGCTTAAAAGTGCCATAAACATTTTCTACTTTCTGTTCACCTTTGCAAATATTGGGGCGTAGATTAAATGTTCAAGTTCACATAAAAAAGAGATCCGCTTGCAATTAGGTTGACCTAAAAAATGGAGAAGTAATTTATCTAAGGGATGGATTCCAAATGTAGATAAGTTGTTAACAATTACATTAAAGTTTATTAAGGGAGGACTTCCCTGGTGGTCCAGTGGTTAAGAATCCATCTGCCAATACAGGGCACATGGGCTTGACCTGTGGTCCAGGAAGATCCCACATGTCGCTATGGAACAGCTAAATCTGTGTGCTGCAACTGCTGAGCCCAGGTGCTGCAAATACTGCAGCCTGTGCACCCCAGAGCCAGTGCTCCACAAGGAAGAGTAGCCCCTGCTCGCTGCAGCTAGAGAAAGCCTGAGTGCAGTGGTGAAGACCCAGCACAGCCAAAAATAAATAAACAAAAAATTTATTAATAATCCATAAATCTATACTGATATTAAATAAAGGGAAAAAATCCTGGACAAAACTCATCCTTAAAGTAGAATGCCAGCTAGTAAATACAGAAATCTGAAAAATCATCATTTTGAACCCAAAGTAATAATAACTAATTCAGGAAAGAATCATCAATGGATACATTAAAACTGCTGAATAAAGGTCTGATGAAGGCAGAATATTTACACGTTTCAAAGTCTCTCCCCACAGATTACCTATTAATTACAAAAGGGAAAAAGAGTAACTCTACATGCAGAAATCTGGTGGACAGCACCTTGACCAAGTGATCAACATACCAGTAAAGAGGGAAACTGATGCTCCCTGATGTGGGGCCTTGAAAAGGAAATATGGTCACTTGTGTGGTATTCCTGCCCCAAATGGATAACCTAACTTGGATTATGGGGAAGCATCAGACAAACCTAAACTGAGAAAAATTCTATAAACAGTGAGGTTGTGCTTTTCAAAAAGATCAATATCAAGAAAGGCAAAGGTTAAGGAACTGTTTCATAGTAAAGGAGACTAAAGCAACATGACAGTTCAGTGAGATACATAATCTTGGACTGGCTCCTGGACAAAAAATTTATAAAGAACATTATTGCGCTGTGCATGGAAGATAAGATTATCTCAGTGTTAAGTTTCCTGAATTCAGTAATTACATTGTAGTTTTTTTTTTTTTTTAATGTCCTTGTTCTCAGGAGATATATCCTGAAGTATTATGAGGTAAAGAGTCACCATGTCTGCAACTTACTCTCAAACTGTTCATCAAAAGAAAAAGTATCTTTATGTATTTTGAGAGATACCAGTGAAACAAATTGGCAAATTTGTTAGCATTGTAAAAATTAATAATTGGTAAAACTGTGAAGAGTATATGGGAGTATTGCAACTTTTCTGTTCTTTTAAAAATTAAAATTTTTCTTACGAGAAGTTTTTAATAAAAGAAATTTTACTAAAGAAGTTAAATCAATGTCGGTCACTCTTGAATTTTTCAATGGTCCAATTTCAGCCTCTGAATGATTTCCCTCCATTTCTAAATTCAATCAAGTGGACATCTGAGACAAGCTGGGGTGAATTGAACTGAGAAAACCTTCCTGCAGTTGGGAATACCCCATCTCATTGAGGCAATTTCCTTTGCAACTGAGGACTAGGCAGTGACACCCACCTGCAAGTCCAGGGGACTGTAAGGAACATTGGCTGCGACACTGACTGCAGAGAAACTGAATNCTTTTCTAAATTCAATCAAGTGGACATCTGAGACAAGCTGGGGTGAATTGAACTGAGAAAACCTTCCTGCAGTTGGGAATACCCCATCTCATTGAGGCAATTTCCTTTGCAACTGAGGACTAGGCAGTGACACCCACCTGCAAGTCCAGGGGACTGTAAGGAACATTGGCTGCGACACTGACTGCAGAGAAACTGAATTCTGGGATGTCAGTGGTAGCATTGTAATGGTGTCCAGTGCTCCATGCCAGTAACACAACTGGTTTTCAACCAGGAGCTTTGACTGAGGCAATTCCATGTGTCAAAACTCCTCTGAGAGGCCAGAAATCTTAGCTGATTTTTTCTGATCTGCTGACTCCCCAGAGTTACACAATCCTTAAAAGTAGAATGAGCTCAATTAATGACTGCTGATGGGCCAACTCTCAGCTGCCTGGGTCTCCACCTTCTCACCAGAAAAGAGATGGTGGGAGTCGGGGGCGATAGTGGACTACATTCTTCTTCACAAAGAAGGCAGCTGTCTAGCCTCATTCCAAAAACAATACAAGAAAGCAGGGAGGCTCCTGGCTGACACGGGGCTGTCAGCTCATAGACGCGGAGGCCAGTAAATAATATCTTAAAAGTCACATTGCATCAAACAGTGAAAAAACTCTGAAATTTAAGCATGAAGGGGTGGAGTGTACTACTTATGNTTGAATTTTTCAATGGTCCAATTTCAGCCTCTGAATGATTTCCCTCCATTTCTAAATTCAATCAAGTGGACATCTGAGACAAGCCGTGGTGAATTGAACTGAGAAAACCTTCCTGTCACATTGCATCAAACAGTGAAAAAACTCTGAAATTTAAGCATGAAGGGGTGGAGTGTACTACTTATGGAGAAGAGTGTTAGGGAAAGGAAGGGAGTGAACTTCTATTGTCTGCTCTGCATCCATCAGGAGGCTGCAAATCTGGGTACTTTGATACACACGAGACTGACCTCATTTCATTTTACAATGACGTCCCCTGCCCCCCCCCCCCACCACACCTCAAACCAAGCTGTAAAGAGTCTTCCTCCCTTTCAAATATTTATTTGGCTGCACAGGTCTTAGTGTGGCACTCAGGATCTTTAGTTGTGACATGTCAGCTCCAGTTCCCCAACCAAGGATTGAACCCGGACCTTCTGCCTCTGCATTGGGAGTGTGGAGTCTTGGTCCCTGGACCACCAGAAAAGTTCCTCCCTCCCTTCTGATGTATTTGCATTTCTTTAGGACACTTAAAACGCTGTAGTGACTATCTGGTGTACAGGCCAGAGTCTGGGACAACTTGAAAACTCCTTGAGGGCAGAGACCATATCTCCATCTCCTGTCTCTTGGACTGCTTCACTCAGCGCTGACTGGGTGAGCTGACCTGAGTCTCGGTCCTAGCTTCACTGTGTTTTTCTCTCCTGGTACTCTCTTCCAAGGGGGCCAGATGTCCCTCACTGAACTATGTGTGACTTTGTTTTGTATCAGTGAAAATGGAGGTTAGGTTGCCACAGCCCAGTTACTTGATAGTCTCATTGTTGAATCTATTTATACCACAAGGCTTTCAAGTGCCAATAAATTACTCGGCTGTTGATTCACATCTTCAGTATAACTATTTTTATACATTGGTATAATTTTTTTTTTAATGGAAAGTGCTTTAAAAGTAGAAGCTGTATTGTATCACTGTGATTTTCCTGTAAGTAACGTTCTTTCCAATCAATCATTCTTGGAATAATGGAATAGTTCTCATTGATACAACATGATGGTTTTAACCTTTTACTGAAAATTATTTTTGTGCCAAAAGGGGTGATGGCATAATTCATCTATCTTCAATAAAAATACCCAGGTGGCTACTGTTCATTGCCTTCTCAACAATAACTTCCTCTTAAGGAGGAGCCGCCCTTAGGGAATGGATGTGGCATTCTGAAGGTCCTGCTCTCTCGAGGGCCTGCCACTCCTGGATCCTGAGGGGTGCTGGTCTGAGGGACCCAGGAGAGAGCTGGGGTATCCATGAAGTGGAAGGAGCAAGACACGCCTGTGGAGAACCTGAGGCCTCCAGTGGGGTGGAGGGTGGGAGGGCAAGGCACTCTGCAGGGCTGGTGGGATAGAGATGACGTTCACAAGCAGCTGATGAGAGCCCCGGAGAATCTGAGAGGTGGGTGCTCCTAAGGACAGCAACCAGAGTGGCTTGGGGAGGGGCTGCCTCTGACACCAGGACTTGATGCGATGTGGCCCTGGGGAGGCTGGTGGCTCTTTTCCCTTCTCCTCCCTTTCAGACCATCCTCTCTGTCCACCTGCGCCCACTCCCCATTCCCTTCCACTGCCCCTTGCCTGCGTCAGTCCTTGACTATGACCCTGGTCTGCTCCTGCACTGAGCTCACCGGCTCCATCTCTCAGGGCTCTGCTGTCTGACAAGAGACACAGTGATAAACCTCATAGGTATTGATGGGGCTGCAGAGTCTGGTTATACAACGTGGTTCTGCATGAGGGTGCCCAGGTGGCAGGGTGACCCTGGGTCTGCAGGCCATGCTGAGCACTCTGAGCTTCGTGCCTATTCAGAGGCACCTTCTGATTTGCACAAAGTGCCTCAGGGGTTGGCAGCAAGCCTGGGGGATCCTTATTTTAAAACAGAGGAAACTAGGATTTAAGGAGGTTAAGTAACTTGCCCACGGTAGGAATAAAGGAGGTAGATGGCAGTAAAGACTGTACCAAGGACATCTGGGTGGAAATCTAGCGGCAGAGCAGGTGGGTAAGCTATTTTGGGAGTGAGACTGGGCTTCTGGCTACTGCTCAATTTTTCCTGTTTCCCCAGGGGAAGGACTTATGTTTTCTGTAGTGATGAAGAATGCCAGGAGTGAAGACCATGAATCTTTAATGATGTCCCTCTGGAGGGGGTCCCGTTTCTCTCTGCATGTTTGGAACAGGAGCAGAGAAGAGAATGGGAATCAGAGTTCCCCTGAGCAGGTGTGGTGGAAGAGGGTGGGTCCAAAGGGAGCAGAGATTACAGGAAAGAATAACCAGATAAATAATCGGTCTAGCTTGGGTAAGGAAGGAAGATGTCAGGAGAGGTCAAAAGGTCAGAGGTAACTAAGGAATGTGAGAACTAGTGTAGGAGAAGAAGGGTGAGAGCTGGTTGTGGGATGAGGTTTATTCTCACAGAACAGAAGCGGTGCCAGGTATTAGCCATTTCCTGGGAGTCGTCAATGGGAGTGGGAAGCTGGAGTGGAGGTGAAGACACCCTGGAGTGAGGGCATCTAGGAACTATGGGACTTGGTGATGGTTCATCCTCATGGTACTGGAGTCATCTTATGTTGGTAGCATTGCAGGAGTGGGAGGGGGATAGAGAGAGAAATGGTGATGTGGATGCCAGCGTCTTAGACAAACAGAGAATGACCAGGAAAAGAGGTCCAGACTTTGTAATTGAATTGCATGGGCCTCAAAGATGCAGGAACCTTTACAGGAAGGGAGAGAAGGGGGGGCTGGAAGCCGCAAGAATGTGCCTTAGGATCAGAAGAAACTTTCACCTACAGGGGCTGTGTGAGGAGTTAAGGAGGTGAAAGAGCTTACTTATGAAGAACAGGACAGCCAGAGGTCTAGGGGGCAGAGATGCGCAGAGCAGTGAGGCACTCTCTTGGGGCCCTGTGGCTCTCTGGCCCTCCTTTGTCTCTGCCCTGGGTCTGTCTTCCCCCTCCTGCACCGTGGCTATTGGTATTCTCCCAGGTTCTGTCCTTCACCCACTGCCTTTCTCTTCCCCCTAGTATCCTGGGTGTGTCAAATACTGTGCTGTTATGGTCTCGACTGCTATGAATCTGAGGAGTCCTCAGTCATTACGTTTAGCCCAGATTCTCCTCTGTCTTCAGGCTTGTGTATCTTACCTACCTGTGAGTCAACTCAACCAGCCTCATGTCTCTGGCAGGTGATTCTAATGCTACATGCCTGAATCAAACTCCTAATCCTGACTGAACATGAGCCTTTTCTTGTCTTTTCAGTTTGTGGCACTTCCACCCTGAAAATCTTGGAGGTCTTCTAGATAGCCACCAGCTGCCAAGTTTAAATTCTAAATATTTCTTTAATCTGTCCCCTCGTCTCATCCCTACTCCATCCCAACCTCATGCTCACATAACCACCGGAGGACTACGTTCACTTCCTTAGCTATTTGCTCTATCTCTGATCTGGCCCCTTCCACTCCATCCTCCATACTGCTGTACATGGGGCCACCTCACTTTCAGCTTAAATCCCTTTGAACATTTCTCATCTTTCTTAGGATAATGTTTTAGCTCCTTAGCATGGCACACGAGGCTCCCCCTGCCCACCTCCCCAGTTTCATCTCTTAACTTTTTCCTACTCACACATGTAAACTTGGGTCTTCATTCATGGAGATGTCTCTGCTTGACTCCTACACCAACTCCTAGACTCAACTCAGGTATGAATGTAGTCATCACATATTTACTGACTGGTACCATATTCAAAGCGCTGCGTCTTCCCTGATCCCACAAGTCTGGGTTACATACCCTCCTACACACTACCCACCCCCCCTCCACTGCCCCCCGTCCTCTGTGGTCTTCATCACTTCCATACCCTTGGACTAGTGCAAGGCCAGGCTCACTGCTGAAATATGTGCTGACTGAATCAAGGACTGTTAGGAGGCTGGGTGCTGAGTGATTAAGTGAGGAGGACACGGTGTCTCAAGAGTGCCCCATAGGAGGGATGACAATGAGACAGACCTGTGAAAGTCCTAGTTTGCCAACTTCCAGTTGATAGAAAAATAGAAGAGTTGTAAGGCGTGATGGGTATTAAGTGTGGCTAGGGAAAGAAAAAAAAAAAAAAAACCATGTGGTGAAAATCCCCAAGGTAAGAACTTGTCAGGCGCCTACAGCAGAACCTAGATGATTTTGCAAGAATGATGTCATCACGAGGGTTCATTTGTTAGGAATCTGTACCCACACAGGATGATTCATCACCCAAACTGCAGAGGGACCCTAACAGTTAAAGTCCTTGCATTCCTGCCCAATGTGTTAACACATTCCATCTGACAAGCAGATACCACTTTCCTTTCTTCTCAGAACCTCTCCCTACACAAAGCTATTCAAAGCCTACACTGTGGACCTGAATTCCTCAGCCAGGCTCGTGGTTTTTGAGGCCAGGGAAAAGGCAAATGGGATAAAACATGACTAAATCCCAAGTCAAGGCGCTACTTCTTCATAAAAGAGAATATTGCAAGGGGCTCAGGAAAGGGACAGAGAACAATGGGAATTCACCAGCTTCCCTGCTCCATCCCATCCCTGTGCAGGCAGGGCTGCTAAGGCAGCACTGAGCTGGCTCACCCTCAGGCTAGCTGGGTGGCAAGTCCTGCTTTGCTCTTGCTTCCAAGTTCCAAGAATGGGGCTTCTGCCTCATTCCTGTGTGCTGGAGGTTTAGGCATGAGCATCTGGTTAGACCTGGGAGAAGAAACGTCATCCTTTGTCCTTAAAGGGCTAGTCATGGATGGGCAGAAGACCTAGTGTCATGAACTTTGGTCTTGGCTTTGAAGGAGCACAGAGGGAACACACACATGGAATTAAATCCCACCTTCTTCCCTCTATGTTACCTCTGTCATCATTTGGGAATGGTAAACCTACAGTGAAGTCCCTCTGTACACAGCTGGGAAAAATGTGTTTCTCAAGTGGAAACATGTTTTCTCAAGTGGGACAATGCGGTAAACGGTGTGGAGTCAGACAGACCTGACCTGAAGCCCTGATTTCACCACTTTGGTGAGTGACTCAACCTCTCTTGTAAACACTGAACTGGATAATGTATGTGAAAAGGTCTAGCATGGTGCCTGAAGCACAGAAAGTGCTCACCAAGGTCAAGGGTACTGAATGGTACCATCTCAGAGGCCCTTTAACTTGCTAGTGTTTTGGGAAATGAAAGCCTGTGATCTAAGTTGGAGGGTTCTAAGGGACAAAGAAGGTCATGTTCCTGTGGATCCCACGGCTGGGGGTTTCTGCTGTGCCTGGCGTTATGTCCCCAGCTCCGAGCAGAAGAGGGCCTCCAGGAAAGCTCTAAGAGTCAGGGAAAGCAGAGGAGGCAGAAGCATGTCCCGCAGCTTTTAATTACAAGGCGGCCAGGCTCCAGAGAGTTCTAGCCGTGACCATCCATGTGTGCTGGGCTCTCTGAAATCCATTTCTCTGTAGGGGCAAGGGAGATCTTTATGAGGCTTGTAAAGAGTTTGTGAGCAGAGACTAAAGAATGTAAAATGAGAAGCAGAGGGGTCAGCACAAGACTGGGGAACCTGGTAAATCTCCTGCTTTCATTTGGATGAAGGAACAGAGGAGAACAGTGAGCAAGGGTTCCGCGAAAGGCTAGAGCTGGGAGGGGCTGGAGGACTGCCCGGGAGGGAGGGGCCCTGCTGCACAGAAAGCTGTGCATCTCCACCTGCGCTGCTGCTTTGATGGAGGAACTACCTGCGTCCCCGCCAGCTGGTCACTGGGCAGAGGGCTCCTGCCAGCGAGAGGAGGTGGTGGCAGAGCCCCGAGGGTGGCAGGCCGGCTGCATGGATAGTTGCAGGGACAGTGTGACTCAAGAGGACAGTCCTCAAGCTGTGATGGAACCTGATGTCAGGGCTTCTCCTGGTTAGTGATGGACATTGAGTCACCTGCTCCACCTTCTCTGTGTGACTGACCTTACCACTCCAAATGTGAGTGGAAAGAGAAAGGCCCGGTTAGACTCTTCATTCCCTCCAGGGCATACATTCTTAATGGAGGGTGAAAATTCATTCTTGTGTGCGTGGGAGAACCACATTATGTAAACAGACATACACATATATACATATGTATATATTGTATACACACATTTATATATATATATATACACACACACACACGCGCTGGAGAAAGCAATGGCACCCCACTCCAGTACTCTTGCCTGGAAAATCCCACGGATGGAGAAGCCTGGTAGGCTGCAGTCCATGGGATCACTAAGAGTCGGACATGACTGAGCAAGTTCACTTTCACTTTTCACTTTCCTGCATTGGAGAAGGAAATGGCAACCCACTCCAGTGTTCTTGCCTGGAGAATCCCAGGGACGGTGGAGCCTGGTGGGCTGCCGTCTATGGGGTGGCACAGAGTCGGACACGACTGCAGTGACTTAGCAGCAGCAGCAGCAGACATACACGCATACACAGAGAGAGAAAAAATATGATTGAGTATCTGTGGTGTTAAAATTTCATGGGAGAAGATGACAATTTGGAAAAAAAGTCTCTTAAGAGGCTCCTTGGTGTGGTGGGTGGTGATTAATGATTAAAAAAAAACATGTTTGAGATACTCCAAAATAGGGCCTCTCACCACAGAGAACTGCCAGTGGCCAGTCATACGCTTCCGGTGCATTAAGGAGCCCTAACCAACAGCCTCCAAACTGCAAGGCTTGCTAGGCAGGTGTTGGTAACTCCCTGGTTTCTTTCCACTGAGCCAGAAATTCCTACATCTCCCAGCCAGTTCCCTTCCTGTTTACCTCATTCGACAGTCTCCATGGACACCAGTGAGCCGAGGGCAAGCCCCAAACCCTGGAGCAAGGACTTTCACAGGAGATTAGAACTAGTGTGGCCTGGCCTATCTTGCCAAGGCAGGAAAAGGGCAAATGTTCTCTCCTGGGCAGACAAAACTGAAGCCCAGACAATAAACATACCACAAGATATGATGCTGCTTATACAAGAGCCCCATTTCATAGCTTGAATCTGAGTATTTCTATCTTCTCTTATCAACACATATTCCCATCATAAGGATGAGATCACATCCTTTCCAACTTCAACCTTCCAGCCTTCCCTAACCAGATCAGCTTAGGGCATCATGATGGACAGTGAGAATCTAGTTTTCTTATCATTATTGTGAAAATGCTGCTGATGTTTATTCTAAATAAATCTTAGGGAACATGGACTAATTATTCTGTCATAAATGTTTTGACTTTGGTTTCAACTACTGGTCACCTTAATTTATTACATTTAAATTTCAGTTATTTGGCTGAGGTAGTCTGCTTTTAAAATAGTGTGATAGTCTGCTTTTAAAACAGTGTGATTAAAAGAAAGCAAATATTTTCTGCCTTAATGTATTTCAAATGATCACTGTTTCATATTCATCAAGTAGGAAGCCACATGCAGCAAAGTTTTGATGTGATTTTTATTTCTGTCTTAAATAGACACAGCGTTTTCCTTGGCTCCACAATTTATTAGCAATTTGACTTAAGAAAAAAAAAAGCTTGGTTGCAATGTAATTCATATTCCAAATAATCTGTCCATTTAAACTATACAGTTCAGTGTTTTGAATATTCAGTTCTGTCCATTTAAAGAATACAGTTCAGTGTTCTGAATATTCAGTTCAGTGTTCAGTATATTCACAGGGTTGAGCAACCATTAGCACAGTCTAATTTTAGGAACTTTCATCTCCCCTAAAAGAAACTTTGGATTCAAACAGTCACTTCTCACTCCTCCCTACTTACCCCCAGACCTAGGAATCACTAATGTATTTTCTGTCTCCACATATTTATTAAATGGGCAAACATTTGGAGCAAAATCATTTCCTATTCTAATTTCATAATTAACCAACAGCTTATTTTCCCATAATTAACCAATAATTTAATCCTAATTAACCAATTAGATTCCTATAGAATCTCTTGACTTTAGCTGCCACTGTGTGTGAAAAGTAAAGCTGATGTTGGCCTATAGGGAACTGTTCCGTGTCACTAAAACTGAATTCTCAGTAAGCATTAAGGCCACAGATTTAGCTTTCCTCCTGCCCAGATATGGTCCCTCAGGAGTCTGTAAAGTTTTCAAGTTAAGTTATAAATGCACTAGGAGCTTGGTGTTTATGAATTCCTATGATGAAGCTGTTTGTAAGTACTAACCTCTGAGGGAAAATCCACCCACACTCTCTTCAAGCACAGACACATTAACGGGTTTGTTTTAAAATCTTGGTTGCTCTAGATTTGGTTTGCTGGAGGGAGCTTCTCTTTGGTCCTCCTGGCAATGACTAGGATGTAGCAGTGGACACTTAGCTTCCTTTTTGAAGGTCATGATTCCCTTGCACAGGGCTGATGTGGGTGGTTTCAGCATAGACCTTTCACTGCTAGTGTGTGACATGTTCTGGCATGAGCATGCAGTGCCCACATACATCGTCCATCTATATCACCGTCACTCATCACGGAGCTTTCCATAGAAAATAGTATGTCTGAAAATGAATATATTTTCCTTGCCCCTTGTAGCCACTAGTCAGTCAATAGTTTCCCTCTCTTAACACCAAATAAATCAGTGGGTTGCAATGGCAGAATCTTAGACATATCTACCAAGGTGATGAATTGGTCATAATATGAGCAAAAAGGTGGATGTGGCCAAGCGAATGATGACTACAGGCCTTTCTCCAACTCTTTGCCCTGACATAACGCCAGGACTACCAGAATCCCGTCTGCAAAATGATGTGACTTTTGCATTTCCATAGTACTTTCTGGTTTCCAGCGCATATCTGTAGTTGTGACTCACTTTGAATCTCATTACAATCCTGTGAAGTAGGTAGGGTGGGCCTTTCATTTTCCAGATGAGAAACCAAGTGTTAAGAACTTGCTCAAGGTCAAATAGCTAGGTGGCAGACCTGGAATGTTTCGGTGGAAGACCAGTCTCTATTAAAGCAGTCCCCTGGAGAGGCATACATGTACTCCAGCTTTGCTCAGAAAGGTTTTGAAACCCGTTCTTTGGAATGTCTCAGAAAAGCAGTAGCACATCTTTTAATATCCTCAGTAAAGGCAATAGTTCATCTTGTAAGCCAGTGGTTATCAAACTAGGATTGCCTTGCTAAATGCAGATTGTTGAGCTCCACCCCCAAAGTTTCTGATCCATTAAACCTGGCCCAGGATATGTGTTTCTTGGAGAAGGAAATGGCAACTCACTCCAGTATTCTCGCCGGGAGAATCCCATGGACAGAGGAGCCTGGTGGTACAGTCTATAGGGTCACCAAGAGTCAGGCATGACTGAAATGCATGCATTTATGCATGTTTCTTATGAGTTCCCAGGTGATGCTAATGTTACTGGTCCAGGGCCACACTTTGCGAATCACTACCCTGAGGAATTTATTTCTGGAAAGAGTAAATCATTTAGAATCAAGTCTAGCAATTAAGGTGGGGGATCCAGCTAGGAAGTTCCACCAATGGCCAGAAACAATGGGCAACTATAAAGAACAACACTGGCTGTAAGGGAGATCTTAGTAGAGAGCTCCAAAAGATGCTGAATAATGGCTGCTCACTGGACTGATCCTTCTGGATGTATGCTAACGAACAGTTCTCCTAAGTGCTAGGAACACCTCGTGCAGTCATACATGTCTGAAATGTTCATTATCAACCTTTCATTTTCCAACTTTAGGAAAACAAAAGAAACCATGGACGTAACACCCACATTAGAAAGAATCCATATTAAGGAAGAATTAATAGCTATTTACAGCAGCTGAACTAGTCAGACTGGTGGAGTGGGGTCCTTTCTGTGCTGCAAACGTGATGGGTGTGGAAGATGAGGGGAAAACTAAGTATTCCTACCCTGACTTTCTGTTGAGATCAGGATGGAAAAAGTGAAAAGATCTAATTTTGGATGCCAAAGATAAACAAGCAACATTTTATGGGGGAAAAAAAATACCAGCGAAAAAGAAAAATTAACTGCATTAGGTACTTAAGCTGGGAGTCAATCCTTCATGTCACAGTAGGGAAGAAAGAGGTGGAGAACTGCCTAAATATTGCTTCTAATTTTATTTTCAATTCTACATTACATTAAACTCTCCGTGTACTCGTCTTTAATTTACAACAACTGCTGACACAAATTGGTGTGCCTTCTCTTCTTTGACATCAGTATTTCTCTTGAATTATGCATTTCCATCTGGAATGAGGTTTATGGGGCTGAAGGCTTCTTTCATTTAGTTGGATGAAAAAAGAGAGGGATCAATGAGGGGTCGAGTGCAAAATCTAAGTAAGGTGGGGCCAGATATGTTCAAGGTAGCATTTCACTCTCCCCAAAGATTGTAAGTGGTGTTAAAAAATGATTCTGGTCTTTCAACCTTCAACATATTGATTAAAATTCAACTACTAGAGAGCAAGAAAAACTCTACCAACCTTCATCCCANACAACTGCTGACACAAATTGGTGTGCCTTCTCTTCTTTGACATCAGTATTTCTCTTGAATTATGCATTTCCATCTGGAATGAGGTTTATGGGGCTGAAGGCTTCTTTCATTTAGTTGGATGAAAAAAGAGAGGGATCAATGAGGGGTCGAGTGCAAAATCTAAGTAAGGTGGGGCCAGATATGTTCAAGGTAGCATTTCACTCTCCCCAAAGATTGTAAGTGGTGTTAAAAAATGATTCTGGTCTTTCAACCTTCAACATATTGATTAAAATTCAACTACTAGAGAGCAAGAAAAACTCTACCAACCTTCATCCCAGAACTGCCTGATTCTTTATTTATTGGTACCCTACTAATATTTAATAATAATTTGTAAGAGTAGGATGATCATAATAACTGCATCACTTTGATCTGACCTAAAATTGAGTCAGGGACTTCTGTGGTGGTCCAGTGGCTAAGACTCCATGCTCCCAATGCATGCGGCCCGGGTTCAATCCCTGGTCAGGGAACTGGATCCCACATGCTGCAACTAAGAGTCTTAGCCTATTCCGGGGCAGGGGCAGGGACGGGCATGGCCGGCACGTGCCCAGCATGCTAAGCTGCACAGAATGGCCTGTAGAGACTGAAACTGATTAAAAACTCCATTCTGCCCCAAATGACTGTGGTGTATTAATTTATGCTATAATTTAAAGAATTCCACTATTAATGAGAGAGAAGTAAAATCTTGAATATGAGCTAAAACTGGAATAAAAAAGGCCCATTCTTTAGGCACTATTAATGGAAGCTTTGTATATAAATAACTTTATATATTGATGAATAAATGGCACTGACAACTAAAATGTCTGTTCATCATTCACTGGGTTCTAAAGACTGCCCTGGCCTTCTGTGGTCAGTGATCTTTTTCCTTTGTGACTCCACCATTCGAGACAGAACGCAGTTAATCCAATATGATTTAGTATCTCAGAGAAGATTCTTCTACAACATTTTCTGCCAAATGTTCCTCTTCTAACAGCTGCTTTTTTATTTCGGTGAAAGCTACTTGAAATAAAATCATTGTTCTCTGTGAAAACTGCATGCTAAATAATATAGAGCTACCAGATTATTAAACAGCAAAGGCATCTGATAATATTAGCACCAACCACAGGTCCCACTTCTGCTGATGCACAACATTTTGAGTAATTAGTCATTGCACAATATTGTATTTATATCCTTTTTTTTTGCTTGAGCTGTTAGGCCACAAAATCAGCAGGCAGTTGCTGTTATAAAAGGGTTCTCTGGGTTATTTATAATGTTTCTGCTTCCTTACAGCTACTGGTTCACTCCTGGGTCTTGGGCCAGGTCTACACTGTGAAGGCCCTGAGCAATTGTTCTGTGACTGTAACTGCTGAAAGCTGGTGTAGGTGATGCACAGTGCGCTGTGCGCGCCTTGGCTGCAATACCTGGTATTTCTGTCTGCACAACCCAGATTCATCACATACTGGCTGATGTGTCACTTCATCAGTGGGAGACTGTGTAGTTTCATGAAGGCTGTGTCTTTATCAGGAGTCAGCTATTGTCTAGGGCACCGGTGGTGGGGCGAGATAGGTGAACTAGCATTCTGTTGCACAAGAGTTTCCCTTAAATGGTATTTACTTTAAATGAAGGATAAGTTTCTCTTCCAAATGTTTCTCTGTTGCATAGACCAGTGATTCCCCCAAATGGTGGCAGGCAGCCAGGCCTGCCCAATAGAAGGGCACAGAGGAATAAACAGAGCATTTCATTGTCTTTTTTTGTAAACGACAGAGGCATCTTCCTGTGCCATCTGCAGAGAATCCCTGATGATATGAACTATATCTAACGGGAGGATGTCTGAGCCTTAGGTGAGTCTGGGCTCAAAAAAACGCTGAGAACCAGAGACCAGTAGAATGATCTATTCTGACAATGAAATAGGCATCTTACACAGCCCCCACCCTGCCACCCCCATTTATAAAAAAAAGGAAATGAACTACCACTATGTCCTCTGAATTCTTAAGAGCTCTCAAACCCACGTCTCCACATCCCTCGTTGCCTTGTTGCCAGTCTAGGCTGCCATAATCTCTCAGATCAATGCAACACTCTTTGGATGGTTCCCTCTGCCTCCACTCTTGCAATCTCCAATTTATTCTTCACTCAACAGCCACGTTAATCTTTTTATAAAGTACAAATCTGATAAAATCTATCCCTGGCTTAACCTCTTTTCAATGACTCTCACTGCCTGCCAGAGAAAGTGCAAATTCCCAGGAGTGGCAAACCAGGCCCTTCACGACCCATCCCCGTTCCAGATGTGTGTGCGTACATGTGTGCTCAGCCACGCCCAGCTCTTTGTGACCCCATGGACTGTAACCTGCCAGACTCCTCTGTCCATGGGATTCTCCAGGCAAGAATACTGGAGTGAGTTGCCATCTCCTCCTCCAGAGGATCTTTGCAACCCAGGGATCGAACCCGTGTCTCTTGTGTCTCCTGCACTGGCAGGCAGACTCTTTACCCCTGCACCATCTAGGAAGCACTGTATTCCAGCTGTATCTCGTCCTTTCCCACTCTTCTTGTACTTTGACCTCTTTACAATCAGAACTACTTGAAAAAGCACAAGCACGACCTGTTCTCTTGCTTCTGGGCCTTTTCATGAGCTGTTGCTATAGATTTTAAAAGAAAGAAAGTAGGAGGTGGAAAGCAAGAGTGACTAGTTATCCCTTTAACCTCTGTCCCACTGTAGTACATTTACTCACCCCCTGCCACACACACACACACACACACACATGGCATTCATGCAACTCATCATTCACATGGAGCACATGTCACCAACACTGAAAATACAAAAAGTAGACATACCACTAACCTAACACACTTACTCTTTATAACACACTTAAACACAAAGGGCAGACAGATGTTCAGCAAGCTGCACCCCACAAGCTGTTTTCTCACTTCTGTGTCCCCCCTGTCAGCAGCCATGGGTACCGAGGGGAGTGGGTTCCAACTCATCGGGCTCTACAGTTTGGCTCCAAATGGGTTTTTCAGCTCCTTATTCCAAGCCTACCCAAGAAGTATCCTCACACAATAGAAACCTCTTAGGAGACCTACAGTACAGTCCTGGGAGCTCTGCTCCTGGGGACACTGCCGCACCATGGTAGGAAGATGAGCAAACAGCAGACAGCCAGTTCACTGCTGTGCCCTTACACTGATGTCCAGGACACTGAAGGAGCATGGAGAAGGGGAGCTTAGGCATAGGAAGCTAAGAAGACTTAATCACGGATGGGTAAGCAAGCTCCCACAACCTCATCCTATCCTTTCTTACTGGGAAAGATCCTGTTTCCTGTCCCTTCTGTTAGGGGCCTACTGGATTTGGATTTTGCTCTCCTGACTTTTGCTAAGGCTCTAACAGTTTTTTCCCACCACATCCTTCTTCCACGCCCTTGGCCCTATTATTCCCTACCACTGCTCTCCTTCAGTCTCTGGCCGTTATGGCTTCTGAAGCAGGGCCAGGGGAGACACTTGGGAGCGCCCAGGATGTCCAGCTCTAGGCACATGTACCAATACATGCAAGTCCAGTTCTGGCCATGGGATGGTACTTTAGAAAAATGGAAAAAAAACCCCACAAAAAAACAGCCTTGTATCTGGCCCTGGTTCAATTCTTCAATGTGAAGATGACATTTCTGGTAAGCAGTTACAATTAGATTTTTAGAGCCCTGGGTTTTCAAATGATCACATGCAGGATTAAGGAAGATACTTTAAAATGTTTAATTCTGCCTGATTAGCTAGTAAATGAGTGATCTGCTGATGTGGAAATAATGTAATAGAGTTAATAAGGCCCCCCGGCATGACAGATGTCTTGTGCCTTGTCGATCAGTCTCCTCAGCAATTACCTTGTCCTGTGTCCTTTTTTTCCTTTTTTTTTAATAATCAGTGAACTTCATTTTGTCATCTTCATCTTTTCTGGCAGCCAGAGTCTGCAGAGTTTGCACAGACATTGTGCCCATTTATTAGTATCATTCCTAAGGTGAAGATGGCTATCTCAGAGCTCATTTGCATGTAGGTTTTCTTTCTTCTATGATGCTGATTTCAGAGATGTCATTTAGCCTCTATAACTTTTTTGGGGGGGACCTGGCCTTTCTATGACTGGAGGTAAAACAATTAAAGGGTATGTTTTAAAATGGGAAACTGGCTAATTATTTTGTTTGCAAATCATTAAAAAAGAGCATTTGTACCTGAGATTGAGTCTCTCCGTTGGCATACTCAATGTGGCATTGATGTACTGTAGGCATCCTGTAGCTTTTAGTACCCCGAGAACACGGCGGGTCAGCAAGGCTGCACGCGTGCGTGCTGAGTTGCTTCAGTGTCCGACCCTTTGCGACCCTATGGGCTATATAGCCCGCCAGGCTCCTCGGTCTATAGGATTCTCAGGCAAGAATAATGGAATGGGTTGCCATGCCCTCCTCCAGGGGATCTTCTTGACCCAGGGATCAAACTCACATCTCTTATGTCTCCTGCCTTGACAGACAGGTTCTTTACCCTGAGCGCCACCTGGGGAAGCCACTCAGTGAGGCTAAGTGACTCTTACTAGTTACTTTCCTAGTAGGAACTGGAACTCTTTCCTTATTTCAGGAAGACCAAGCATTGTATTAAGCACTGGGATGTTAAGAGTCAGACAGATGGGCAGGCAGACCTAGAACCAATTCCTGACTCTTCCAACTTACAAGCTGGATGACTCTGGGCAAGTTGTTTACCTTTGGGAGTATAACTTTCTCCTCTCTAAAGTGGCATTAGCCCATCTTGCAGGGTTGTTCTCAACATGTGAGAAAATGCACAGGGAGTGCAGCACAATGCCTGGCCTAAAGTAGTACTCCGCTTTTCATTATTAGTCAAAGCGTCCTCGTGTTCCCAAGACTCTGTAAGAACCAAGGGATTTCAGAGGTAGAAGACGCCTCAGAGATTGCCCACTCCAAACACATCATGTTTGGGTGCACCACCTGAATCCCAAACATAGTGAGTCATTTCCCCAAACTGCCTGCTGGTTACTGGTTAAACGAGGATGAGAACCCAGGACTTCACCTGCCGCTAGCTACTGGGACCAGTGATTCCGGTTAACCCATAGGTAATCCTCGAGATATTTCATTAAAAAGGTGCTTTACACTGACTCTAAATTTAGGATTAGTTAGTTTGCTTCAGCTTATTGTTTCCTCACAGAACAGCTAACCTTTTGAGATTCAATCTCGGTTACCTCTGAAGTATGCTCATTTGCTTTCTTGGGCCAGTTGACTTCGGTCAGTTCAGTTCAGTTCAGTCGCTCAGTCGTGTCCGACTCTTTGTGACCTCATGAACTGCAGCATGTCAGGCCTCCCTGTCCATCACCAACTCCCGGAGTTCACCCAAACTCATGTCCATTGAGTTGGTGATCCCAGCCAACTATCTCATCCTCTGTCGTCCCCTTCTCCTGCCTTCAATCTTTCCCAACATCAGGGTCTTTTCAAATGAGTCAGCTCTTTGCATCAGGTGGCCAAAATATTGGAGTTTCAGCTTCAACATCAGTCCTTCCAATGAATACCCAGGACTGATTTCCTTTAGGATGGACTGGTTGGATCTCCCTGCAGTCCAAGGGGCTCTCAAGAGTCTTCTGCAACACCACAGTTCAAAGGCATCAAGTCTTCTGCGCTCAGCTTTCTTTAAAGTCCAACTCTCAAATCCATATATGACTATTGGAAAAAACACAGTCTTGACTAGACAGACCTTTGTTGACAAAGTAATGTCTCTGCTTTTTAATATGCTGTCTCGGTTGGTCATAACTTTTCTTCCAAGGAGTAAGCATCTTTTAATTTCCTGGCTGCAATCACCATCTGCAGTGATTTTGGAGCCCCAGAGAATAAAGTCAGCCACTGTTTCCCCATCTATTTCCCATGAAGTGATGGGACCAGATGCCATGATCTTAGTTTTCTGAATGTTGAGCTTTAAGCCAACTTTTTCACTCTCTTCTTTCACTTTCATCAAGAGGCTCTTTAGCTCTTCTTCACTTTCTGCCATAAGGGTGGTATCATCTGCATATCCAAGGTTATTAATATTTCTTCCAGCAACCTTGTGCTTCCTCCAGCCCAGCGTTTCTCATGATGTACCCTGCATATAAGTTAAAAAAGAAGGGTGACAATATACAGCCTTGACGTACTCCTTTTCCTATTTGGAACCAGTCTGTTGTTCCATGTCCAGTTCTAACTGTTGCTTCCTGACCTGCATACAGGTTTCTCAAGAGGCAGGTCAGGTGGTCTGGTATTCNGACTCTTTACCCCTGCACCATCTAGGAAGCACTGTATTCCAGCTGTATCTCGTCCTTTCCCACTCTTCTTGTACTTTGACCTCTTTACAATCAGAACTACTTGAAAAAGCACAAGCACGACCTGTTCTCTTGCTTCTGGGCCTTTTCATGAGCTGTTGCTATAGATTTTAAAAGAAAGAAAGTAGGAGGTGGAAAGCAAGAGTGACTAGTTATCCCTTTAACCTCTGTCCCACTGTAGTACATTTACTCACCCCCTGCCACACACACACACACACAAACACATGGCATTCATGCAACTCATCATTCACATGGAGCACATGTCACCAACACTGAAAATACAAAAAGTAGACATACCACTAACCTAACACACTTACTCTTTATAACACACTTAAACACAAAGGGCAGACAGATGTTCAGCAAGCTGCACCCCACAAGCTGTTTTCTCACTTCTGTGTCCCCCCTGTCAGCAGCCATGGGTACCGAGGGGAGTGGGTTCCAACTCATCGGGCTCTACAGTTTGGCTCCAAATGGGTTTTTCAGCTCCTTATTCCAAGCCTACCCAAGAAGTATCCTCACACAATAGAAACCTCTTAGGAGACCTACAGTACAGTCCTGGGAGCTCTGCTCCTGGGGACACTGCCGCACCATGGTAGGAAGATGAGCAAACAGCAGACAGCCAGTTCACTGCTGTGCCCTTACACTGATGTCCAGGACACTGAAGGAGCATGGAGAAGGGGAGCTTAGGCATAGGAAGCTAAGAAGACTTAATCACGGATGGGTAAGCAAGCTCCCACAACCTCATCCTATCCTTTCTTACTGGGAAAGATCCTGTTTCCTGTCCCTTCTGTTAGGGGCCTACTGGATTTGGATTTTGCTCTCCTGACTTTTGCTAAGGCTCTAACAGTTTTTTCCCACCACATCCTTCTTCCACGCCCTTGGCCCTATTATTCCCTACCACTGCTCTCCTTCAGTCTCTGGCCGTTATGGCTTCTGAAGCAGGGCCAGGGGAGACACTTGGGAGCACCCAGGATGTCCAGCTCTAGGCACATGTACCAATACATGCAAGTCCAGTTCTGGCCATGGGATGGTACTTTAGAAAAATGGAAAAAAAACCCCACAAAAAAACAGCCTTGTATCTGGCCCTGGTTCAATTCTTCAATGTGAAGATGACATTTCTGGTAAGCAGTTACAATTAGATTTTTAGAGCCCTGGGTTTTCAAATGATCACATGCAGGATTAAGGAAGATACTTTAAAATGTTTAATTCTGCCTGATTAGCTAGTAAATGAGTGATCTGCTGATGTGGAAATAATGTAATAGAGTTAATAAGGCCCCCCGGCATGACAGATGTCTTGTGCCTTGTCGATCAGTCTCCTCAGCAATTACCTTGTCCTCTGTCCTTTTTTTCCTTTTTTTTTAATAATCAGTGAACTTCATTTTGTCATCTTCATCTTTTCTGGCAGCCAGAGTCTGCAGAGTTTGCACAGACATTGTGCCCATTTATTAGTATCATTCCTAAGGTGAAGATGGCTATCTCAGAGCTCATTTGCATGTAGGTTTTCTTTCTTCTATGATGCTGATTTCAGAGATGTCATTTAGCCTCTATAACTTTTTTGGGGGGGACCTGGCCTTTCTATGACTGGAGGTAAAACAATTAAAGGGTATGTTTTAAAATGGGAAACTGGCTAATTATTTTGTTTGCAAATCATTAAAAAAGAGCATTTGTACCTGAGATTGAGTCTCTCCGTTGGCATACTCAATGTGGCATTGATGTACTGTAGGCATCCTGTAGCTTTTAGTACCCCGAGAACACGGCGGGTCAGCAAGGCTGCACGCGTGCGTGCTGAGTTGCTTCAGTGTCCGACCCTTTGCGACCCTATGGGCTATATAGCCCGCCAGGCTCCTCGGTCTATAGGATTCTCAGGCAAGAATAATGGAATGGGTTGCCATGCCCTCCTCCAGGGGATCTTCTTGACCCAGGGATCAAACTCACATCTCTTATGTCTCCTGCCTTGACAGACAGGTTCTTTACCCTGAGCGCCACCTGGGGAAGCCACTCAGTGAGGCTAAGTGACTCTTACTAGTTACTTTCCTAGTAGGAACTGGAACTCTTTCCTTATTTCAGGAAGACCAAGCATTGTATTAAGCACTGGGATGTTAAGAGTCAGACAGATGGGCAGGCAGACCTAGAACCAATTCCTGACTCTTCCAACTTACAAGCTGGATGACTCTGGGCAAGTTGTTTACCTTTGGGAGTATAACTTTCTCCTCTCTAAAGTGGCATTAGCCCATCTTGCAGGGTTGTTCTCAACATGTGAGAAAATGCACAGGGAGTGCAGCACAATGCCTGGCCTAAAGTAGTACTCCGCTTTTCATTATTAGTCAAAGCGTCCTCGTGTTCCCAAGACTCTGTAAGAACCAAGGGATTTCAGAGGTAGAAGACGCCTCAGAGATTGCCCACTCCAAACACATCATGTTTGGGTGCACCACCTGAATCCCAAACATAGTGAGTCATTTCCCCAAACTGCCTGCTGGTTACTGGTTAAACGAGGATGAGAACCCAGGACTTCACCTGCCGCTAGCTACTGGGACCAGTGATTCCGGTTAACCCATAGGTAATCCTCGAGATATTTCATTAAAAAGGTGCTTTACACTGACTCTAAATTTAGGATTAGTTAGTTTGCTTCAGCTTATTGTTTCCTCACAGAACAGCTAACCTTTTGAGATTCAATCTCGGTTACCTCTGAAGTATGCTCATTTGCTTTCTTGGGCCAGTTGACTTCGGTCAGTTCAGTTCAGTTCAGTCGCTCAGTCGTGTCCGACTCTTTGTGACCTCATGAACTGCAGCATGTCAGGCCTCCCTGTCCATCACCAACTCCCAGAGTTCACCCAAACTCATGTCCATTGAGTTGGTGATCCCAGCCAACTATCTCATCCTCTGTCGTCCCCTTCTCCTGCCTTCAATCTTTCCCAACATCAGGGTCTTTTCAAATGAGTCAGCTCTTTGCATCAGGTGGCCAAAATATTGGAGTTTCAGCTTCAACATCAGTCCTTCCAATGAATACCCAGGACTGATTTCCTTTAGGATGGACTGGTTGGATCTCCCTGCAGTCCAAGGGGCTCTCAAGAGTCTTCTGCAACACCACAGTTCAAAGGCATCAAGTCTTCTGCGCTCAGCTTTCTTTAAAGTCCAACTCTCAAATCCATATATGACTATTGGAAAAAACACAGTCTTGACTAGACAGACCTTTGTTGACAAAGTAATGTCTCTGCTTTTTAATATGCTGTCTCGGTTGGTCATAACTTTTCTTCCAAGGAGTAAGCATCTTTTAATTTCCTGGCTGCAATCACCATCTGCAGTGATTTTGGAGCCCCAGAGAATAAAGTCAGCCACTGTTTCCCCATCTATTTCCCATGAAGTGATGGGACCAGATGCCATGATCTTAGTTTTCTGAATGTTGAGCTTTAAGCCAACTTTTTCACTCTCTTCTTTCACTTTCATCAAGAGGCTCTTTAGCTCTTCTTCACTTTCTGCCATAAGGGTGGTATCATCTGCATATCCAAGGTTATTAATATTTCTTCCAGCAACCTTGTGCTTCCTCCAGCCCAGCGTTTCTCATGATGTACCCTGCATATAAGTTAAAAAAGAAGGGTGACAATATACAGCCTTGACGTACTCCTTTTCCTATTTGGAACCAGTCTGTTGTTCCATGTCCAGTTCTAACTGTTGCTTCCTGACCTGCATACAGGTTTCTCAAGAGGCAGGTCAGGTGGTCTGGTATTCCCATCTCTTTCAGAATTTTCCACAGTTTTTGTGATCCACACAGTCAATGGGTCACAATAACATAAAACCATAGTCTAGGTGGCTTAAACAACAGAAGTTTATTCCCCACAGTTCTGGAGGCAAGAAGTCCAAGATCAAGGTGCCAGGAGATAAGTCTCATTCTGAGGCCTCTTTTCCTGACCGGCAGGAGGTTGCCACCTTGCTATGTGCTCACATGACCACTGTGAATGCACACACAGGAGAGTGAGTTCTCTGGTGCTCTTCTTATAAGGGCACTAATCCTACTGGGTTCAGGGCTCCACCCTTATAATCTCCTTCAATCTTAATTGCCTCCTTATAGGCTCTGTCTCTAAATACAGTCACTTTGGGGGCAAGGGCTTCAACATATAAATTTTAGAGGAAGCACTATTCAGTCCAAAGGCTTGTATTACATATGGTCTTCCATCCCTCATGAACCCTTCCATTTAGGTTGGTTCCTTTCATTCTTTTTTTTTTTTTTTTGCCATACCATGGTGGCATGTCAGATCTTAGTTCCCCAACGAGGGGTTTGAACCCATGCCCCTTGCACTGGAAGCATGGAATTTTAACCACTGGACCACCAGGGAAGTCCCTCAAGTTCGTTTCAAATAGAAGGTACATGAACAGTGAAGTCCATTAACTAGTAAGTATCTCAANCATACCATGGTGGCATGTCAGATCTTAGTTCCCCAACGAGGGGTTTGAACCCATGCCCCTTGCACTGGAAGCATGGAATTTTAACCACTGGACCACCAGGGAAGTCCCTCAAGTTCGTTTCAAATAGAAGGTACATGAACAGTGAAGTCCATTAACTAGTAAGTATCTCAACCTGAGGCATCTCCTATGGCTCAGCCCCTTTTCCAGCTCCTCCAGGGCATCCATTAGCCAAAGACCAAGAGATGTGGTAAAGCCAAAGTCTGGATCGTTCATTCCGACACTGAGATATATAAGCAGACTCATTCAGAAAGAAAACCTGAACATGAGTGAAGTTTCTCTGAAGGTCTGCTGTGCATTTGAGTGACAGACACAGTGCAGCTCTGACATTTATTCTGATATTTCCAAAGGAAACTGTATAAAATAACATGTTTTTGAGGGAAATTGTTTCTTTAGAAAGATTAAGGAAAAAACTGTCAAAAATGTGTAGTGAAATATCCACATTTATGGAGGCTCAAGTACGATGGATCTGAAGGACATGCAAATCTACGTGTCCATATATAATCAGGACTATCCATTCAGAGGTCATCCTAAATCAGAGGGCTACTCAACCTACACACAGAGACTTGGGAATGCAGGAGAGGTTCCTTATGAGACTGGGAGTGAACTGTGGTCCCTTTGTGAGAACAATGCCCAGTTTGCCCTTTGAGAAATATTACCTATCTTACGTGCTAGATGTGGCTCCAGATAGTTTTTTGCTATGTCTGAAAGTCGTATTTATTCCAATTTCAAAGTAATACATTAAAAATACAGGTTTATGGAAAAATTGCAAACAAATAAGAAGAATGTGGAGTAGAACATAGAAGCCCTCCTTTATAACACTTTCCTATCCTCCAGTTTATTCCCTTTCCCATGAGTAATGGAAAACAGTTTGGTGTTTTATCTTTTTCATTTTTATATTTCTTTTAAATTATACTTATGGACAGCTAGAGTTATTTTTAAATCAATGGCACCATATTATATCATTTGACCTTCTTCTACTGATGATTATGTAAACCTATCTAGTCAATTTTTTGATTATAACAAACTAAGCTAAAATAAACATTCTAGGACAAATATTTATATATGTGATCAATCCTGTAGGACAGATTCTTAGAAGGAAATATACTGGGTTAAAGGCAAAACATGTTTTAAAAATTGCTATTGTCAAATTGCCTTCCAAAAACATTCTGTGAATTTATACTCCCACCAGAATTACATGAGAGCATGTGCTTTCCAGTTTATTTGGACTTTGACATTAGCGATTTTTTATTTTTTGTGACCTAATGGGCAGTGAAGGGAATCTCAGTTATTTTGACTTGCATATTCCTGATTTCTTGTAGGGTTGAACAGTGTCTAATTTCTTTTTCTTTTGTATTTCTTCTTCAGTGAATTGCCTATTTACATTATTCTAAAGAAATGTTTGATTTTTTTTGAGTTGTAGAGCCTTCCCATAATAACACATTCACATTTGCTGTTAACAGATATTCAAAATTATGCATAGAAAAATCTGGATGGATTTATACTAAAATGTTAACCATGGTTACATCTAAGTGGTAGGATCATGAATATCAGACTTTCTTATACCTTTCTATGTTGTTTGTTCTTTTCTCCTCTTGAACACTAAGCATGTATTAATTTCAGAAAGTGGAAAAAAAATAGTGTGATTAGGNCCATCTATGGGGTTGCACAGAGTCGGACACAACTGACATGACTTAGCAGCAGCAGCAGCAGGGTTGTGCAACCATCAGCACTATCGAATTCTAGGACATTTTTTATCACCCTCAAGAGGAACCCCTGTACCCATTAGCAGTCACTCCCCTTTCTCCCTTTTCTCCAGCCTCTAGTAACTGTCAATCCACTTTCTGTTTCAATAGATTTACCTACTCTGGATATCTCATATAAATTGAAGTGAATTTATATGAAGGCTATAATATGTAGCCTTTTATGCCTACTTTCTTTCACTTAGTGTAATGTTTCAGATGTTTATCCATGTCATAGCATGTATCAGGATTCCCTTCTTTGGCTGAATAATATTCTATCATATGTGTCTACCACAATTTGTTTATCCATTTATATCAGTTGATGAAATTTGGTTTGTTTCCAATTTTGGTCTTTTATGAATACTGCTGTGTGAACACTTGTAGATAAGGTTCTGTGTAATAAAAATTTTTTACCTCTTTTGGCTATCTACCTGGAAGGAGAATTGCTGAGTCTGTTGTAATTCTAAATTTAACTTTTGAAGCACTTCCATAGTGTTTTCCAAAGTGGCTACATCATCTTGCATTCCTGCAGGCAATGTTTGAGGCTTCTGATTTCTCACATCTTAGTCCAGAGTTGCTATTATCTGTTTTTGATTATGGCCATCCTAGTGAGTGTGACAGAGAAGGCGATGGCACCCCACTCCAGCACTCTTGCCTGGAAAATCCCATGGGCAGCAGAGCCTGGTAGGCTGCAGTCCATGGGGTCGCTAAGAGTTGGACATGGCTGAGCGTCTTCAGTTTCACTTTTCACTTTCATGCATTGGAGAAGGAAATGGCAACCCACTCCAGCATTCTTGTCTGGAGAATCCCGGGGACGGGGGAGCCTGGTTGGCTTCCATTTATGGGATCGCACAGAGTCGGACACGACTGAAGCGATTTAGCAGCAGCAGCAGCAGCAGCAGCAGCAGCAGCAGTGAGTGTGAAATGGTACCTCATTGTGTTTTGCCATTAAAAAAAACAAACCCAAGCCATCCATATACATAGTGGATGTACACCAAAAGACAAAGCTTAAAGTGTAAATGCCCCATTCCTCTCCATTCCCATTTCTGTAAAGGAAATACTTTAAATTCTTTTATTGTTTTTCTCTTCTATTTCTTGGAGTGTTTATACTGTGTGGTTTTTTTTTTTTAAATCTGTTTTAGATATTATCTGTTGAATTCTAGCTAAGGAAGATGAGCATTTAGTTCTCTTATCTTCCCTGATGTGCACGCAAATACTCACTCACTTTATCTTTCCATTTTCACGATATGATTATAATCTCCATGTTTGGTTAATTAATTATTGTTTCACCCTCAAATTCTGCAAGAGAGCTAAAAATCTCTGGGCATATTCAAACACACTGGATAGCTGGATATCTGGATATTCCACTATTTCTTTCTTTTTCCTTGTTTCTTTTTTGTTTCTGGAAGATATTCCTTCCAGAATGGAAGAGCCCGCCAAGCTCCTGCTCTAATCTGGACTGACTGAGGATGGGGTTTCCTCATAGCTATTGTCCTGGACCTTTCCTTCAGTGTCACTGACTTCTCTCTCTCTCTCTCTCTTTTTAATTAGTTTATTTTTTAATTGAAGGATAATTGCTTTACAGAATTTTGTTGTTTTCTGTCAAACCTCAACATGAATCAGCCATAGGTATATCCTGTCCCTTTTGAACCTCCCTTCCACCTCTCTCCCCATCCCACCCCTCTAGACTGATACAGAGCCCCTGTTTGAGTTTTCTGAGGCATACAGCAAATTCCTGTTGGCTCTCTATTTTACATATGATAATGTAAGTTTCCATGTTACTCTCTCCATACATCTCACCCTCTGCTCCCCTCTCCCCATGTCCATAAGTCTGTTCTCTATGTCTGTTTCTTCACTGCTGTCCTGCAAATAAATTCTTTAGTACCAAGTTGCATCACCTGTTTCCTGGACCCTATATCTCCCTCGATCTTAGTTTTATCCCAGTTTACAACAGCATATCTTTCAGTATCTTTATTCCTCTGTCCCTCCATTACTGTCTTCCTTTGTGTTTAATAGATATATTCCAGTGTACCATTTAACTATCTTGATTTTTTCTTTTTTTGTTCTTAGCAATTGCAGTTAGTTGGTGATTCCAATTAACACCTTAACCTAGTTTAGATTAATATTAATTTTAAGAGCATACAAAGTTGCTTATGGATGCTTTCATGTTACCACATGGTGCTGAGTGGTTGTAACACAGCATGTATGCATGTGGCATATAAAGCCTAAAACTCTACCACCTGGCCTTTCACAGAAAAAACCTGTCAATCCTGATCCAGCACCCTGATCTTCCTGATCCCATCTTCTCTCTCTTGCCTCCAAGTATTAAGTTATCTATTCCCTCTAAACTATCACTGTCTCTAACCTTTCTCGAACCTTAAAAATTAACTGCAGGATCTCAGAAACCAAATGAAAGGGCACAAGACAGTATCAATGAAGTGCGAACACCTCCTTGGTGCACACGGCCGTACGTAAGATGCTCAAAGTTATAATCCGTCCTGATCTGTGAAAGCCAATCCTTCAACATGAAATTACTGAGCATTATTACTATTGATTCCAATTTGAACATTTCCAAGGCTAGCTTCTCCAATCAGTCCTATACCCAAGCAGTGCATTTCCATATGAATGTTCTGTGGTGGGCACAGGTGGCTTTCCCTGATCAGTATCTACTTCCCATCCTCTGAAAAGAGCTCTTTGATTTTTATTTGACATCGGGGATGGGATCATGATATGAGACACAGTGCGGGAAGGGGGCTGCCAGGGTCTTACCACCCAGAGGGTGCTGGTCTGAGCTCAAAGCCCACCATAAGGCAAGCAGAGCTGAGAGGGTAAGGGTGAACAAGTGAGTCCTGAGGACACGATTTAGTCTCTGTGTTCTGCCGTACCCTTGAATGTTCTACTTATGTGCACCAGATACATCCCTTGTTCTGAGTTAAGTCATTTAGGTTGTGCTCTGGAGTTGTGACTGACACAGTTGCTGAAAGCAGAGGCTGAGCCACTGCTCGGCAGCCACAGAGGTCCGACAGCTTCGCAAGGACCCTTCATTTTATTTTCAGCAAAAGAGAACAAACTCTTCTGCTCTAGTTCAGGACCTGGAATAGTTTTAGTCTAATGGAGGACTTCCCTGGTGGCTCAGATGGTAAAATGTCTGTCTACAACTCAGGAGACCTGTGTTTGATCCCTGGGTCGGGAAGATCCCCTGGAGAAGGAAATGGCAACCCACTCCAGTATTCTTGCCTGGAAAATTCCATGGAAGGAGGAGCCTGATAGGCTACAGTCCATGGGATTGCTAAGAGTCAGACACAACTGACTCAATGGAGTCAGTTACACTTACTCAATGGAGGACTGAGTTCAGAACTAATAAGGAGTCTCTCAAATGCAAGTTACTTTCTCGACAAAGCAGAAAAACTAGTGGTTTCAGAAATAAGTAAATACGATGAGAATAACACTGCCAAGTATAGTTTATCAAATTCCTGATAAAGCACATTTTAAAAAGCTTTCAGGATGTAATTTTAAATAGAAGTACTCCTTGCACTTATGTATTTCAATGCATATTTGTATCAAATGCCCATAAGCTTCTTTTTGGATAAATGACCCACATTTTAAAGTCTTTCCTAAGCAATGAAATAAACAAACATACTGTATAAATATAATAAAAAATATAATATATAATAAATTAAATATATTATCTATTATTTATATATAATACAGTAGTAACTAGAGCTCCTTGCTATTTCATTCTAGGCAAGAGGCTTGTAAGATCTGGTAGTGTGCTTATTGTTTAAAAATCTGGCCCCATGAGGGCAGAGTTTTTGTCTTGTACATCACTATATATATATATGCACTTAATACATGACTGGCATATAGCAGGTATTCAATCAATGAATGAATGAATAAAGGTAATATGGGTATAATTTTACTGATACTCATTTTATGAAGGGAACTGATTCAGAGAGGCTAAGGGACTTGTATAAAGTCCCACAGTGGGCTAGAGAGGGTTAAGATACAGTTCTCCAACCTGATTGATTGTTCTTCTCTTCCAACATATTACCTCTTAGGGCCTCTACCACATGATCCAAAAAATCAGGTGTAGTACCTTAGTTACTAAATGATGATTTTCAAAGGCCAAAAGGATTCTGAAATTGAAAAACCTACTGTAGTATCCACAGCCTTGACTTTCTCCGTGGGAATGTGCTTTGGGACAGGTTCTGTCTGTGATAGCATCACACATCCTTCAGCACCTAAGGTGATGATTACGACCCGACAGCCCCTTTCCAGGAGCACCAACACAGCCTTCTCAGCATCTGAGGGGCTGCCGACCTCAAGGCCGGTCAGAATCTCAGCCTGAAATACACAAAAGAGAAAAGAAACAGTGTTGAGAATAAGTGACTGAGTCCACTTCTAGATTAGATCCATTTTTCTAGGAGATGCCTTTCTTCTTTTTCATAACAACCAAGGCCATGGCAAACACTGGTGGATACTGGCTCAGGAAAATAAATGAAATAATAACAGTGGCAACAAAAAAGCTATAAAAGATGTTCCTGGGACAACTGGGAAAATATGACTGTGGCCTGAATATTAGATGATAGTATAGAATCACTGATAATGTTCCTAGGTGTGATAATACTATTGTGGTTCCTCTTAGGAGAGGCAAGCTGAAGTGTTCAGGGTTGAGGGATCACGTCTGCAGCTTATTCTCAAATAATTCAACCAAAACAAAAATAAATGGACACAGGGGGCAGGGGAAGCCAGTGCAGCAAAATAGTAACAACTGACTAGGTGGAGAGGATATGAGTATTCATTGCCCATTCAGCTTTTCCTTATTTATGATGATTTTCATAATAAAGAGTTATGGGAAGCAAAGAGAATTTCACAAAAGAAAGAAGGGGAGGGGAAAGGGAGGAAAAGAAGGAAGCAAGGGGCCACTGCCAATGATTTTTGATGTAAATTATACCCATAACTTTCACACCTAAATCCTCTTATTTCTCTCTTGAGCCATAATGCCTTTTTCATATTACTAGTTTGCAAACCATTCATTTCTTCTGTTTGTTTTGCTTGAGAAGATGGAAGCAGAGTAGGAGAGGCTCTGATATATGGCAGAAAAAGCAATGCGCTGACATTCAGAGACCTCCACTGCTCACTCACTCTGGAAACTTCTCCAAGTCACATAAAATCTGTAAAATGTGGGGCTTGGACAGGATCAGTAGTTTCTCCCAGAATATAAACAAATCTCTAGCTGAAGTAGGGGTGAAGGGCTCCAGTCCTGCTTCTTGCCCACTAGGTACCCAGCCAGCATCTCCAGGGAGCCTTTATGGTTTTGAGATAAGCAGCTGAAAATACACTGGACTAGATGAATCATGTGATGCTTTTTGACTTAAAAAGTTTATAGCCAGATTCTGTCTTTTCTGTGTTACAGTTTAATCATATACTATATTTACTTAAGAGTGGGTCTGTCCCTTCCTGTGCTTGCTCCAAACGTGCCCAGATTAGCCCTTCTTGTTGCCTATAAGTCATCTCAGTGTTTGCTCATCCTTAGTGTCACTCTTCCCAGAGCACGGGTTTCACTAACCTCACCATGTACCCCCAACCTGACCTTTTCCATAGACCCTTTCAGTCTGAGTGGGTTACACTGTGAGGCCACTTTCTTTTTTCTGTTTATATAAAAGAAGGTTTGCATTGATCTTCATTACTGGGATCACTTATGTACGTTGAGCTGGATGGTTCATTTTCAGAAACTGATTTCTTGTGATTTTTAAAAAAACTTTTAAACAGCTATTCTTTAATGAAAAAATCTTGAACATGAAAAATAATGCATAAACACTCATGTGCTTATCACCCACCTTTAATAAATTTTACTTTTATTAAATTGTACTTTATTTTCTTCTAATAGTTTTCTTTAAAAAAGTTAAATGATATCTTCCACATATATTATTTAGCAATGTAGGTTTCCTCTTAACATTTAAAAATTTGTGTTGATATATATAGCTTAAAAAAAAAAAACTGCTCTGTATTCCATACTGCAAATATGCTACAGTTTAAACAAAATCTGTTCTCCTTTTCATGGACACTTTCGTTTTTTTTCCCATTTTCCCCTTTATAAGCAATGATGTATCGGATATTCTTGATATTTATATGTAATCTCTTTTCCTCTAGCTGTTTAAAAATATTTTAATCTTTATTAAACCCCTTGATTTTATACAGTTCCAGTAAAATGTACATTAGTAGAAAGTTATATTTATTTACTTTATATGGTGCTTTTAATATACTTTTGATGTTTTGAGGGATCATGTCTTTTCCCAATTCTAGAAAACACCCTGCAGTTTTTCCTCTCATAGAGTTTCTCTTCAGTTCCATTCTCATCTTCCTTCAGTGCAGTTTGATACATGTTGAAGTCTCTCAAGCTGTCCTTCATTTCTCTAATTTCCTCTTTAATAGTTAACTGTTTTTCTTTCTGTACTGTTTTCCAGGAGAATTGAGTTTTCTTCCTCCAGGTGAACTGATCAAGATTCTCTTTCAGTTTGCAAATTCTTCATCCCAGTTTAATGTTTATCTGTCTATGAGTGCTTAAAAATTTTTTTCATTGACTCTTCATTTTCAAGACTTGATTGGTTGGTTTTCATATTCACATACCATCACTTCAATTCTGTTTTTCTTTCACAATTTCTTCTTTTAAAAAAAAATTTTAATTGGAGGATAATTGCTTTACAGTATTGTGCTGGTTTCTGCCAACAACAGTATGAATCAGCTGCAAGTATACATTATGTTCCCTCTCTCTTGAACCGCCCTTCCATCCCACCCCATCTCACCGAAATTCTAGGCTGTCATAGGGTGCCAGGTTGAGCTCCCTGTGTTCTCCTTTTTAATGAATGAGAATCTTGATCATGCTTATTTTAAAGTCTTTTTTGCACTGTTTCATTATTTGGATTTCATCTTGGGCAAATTCCTCTTCAGATTGTTGATCCTGCTGGATCTCTCGCAGCAGTACGTTTCTTCATCCGCAGGCTCACTGCTCGCAGTGAGGTGGAGAGTCTGCAGATTTCACTCCCACCAGGTTTATCCCTGCCTTTCTAGTGGTTTAATGGCTGCATCCACTGGGTCCCTAAGGGTCTCTATAAACCCAGAGCGAGATGTTACATCGACAACAGGGAGTTCCTCTTCTGGGGTTCTTGGCGATACTGTACTGCCCGTCCAATCTCTACGTCATCAGTTGGCTTGGTTTTCTTTCTGATCTGAGGCAGTCTCTCTGTTCTCCTATCTCCACATGTTGGGAGCCTTCTATGTGTTCTCGGCATAGCAGCTCCCACCACTCTTTTTCCTTAGCAGGGAAGCCTTAGCCCAGCACTTCTGGTTTCCAGCCATGGGCACTGCTCCATGGTCCCATCAGTAGCACCCTTTCAGTGCCCATTACCCATCCAGCCACCAATGCCAGCTTCCGGGGTTGGAGTACAGCATACCCAGGGCTAAATGCTCTGTGATTCTGTTCCATTTCTGATCTGTAGAGTTATTTATCTTGTTTTCGAGCTTGTAAGTATGTTTTCATTGTCTCTTTTTATACAATTATGTATCAGTGGTTTGTGTGTGGTGCACAAGATGTATCTTAGAGCATGAATTTACATGATTATCATGGTTAGAAGTCATCCATGAGAATGTTAAGTTAAAAATTTTTTTTTATTCCATTAAGTTTTTGAGGTCAATTTCCTTAAAGACCAGAGTTCAATTTATTTGTTCATTCATTCCATAAGGATTTACTAGGTGCCAACTATGTTCCAAATATAATATAAAAGGTGATAATTTCCAAAGATAACTATCAATATATTATCACATTGTATATGCTCTTTTCACACTGTGACAATGAAAATCTTCTGTTGAGAGGGTACCAGGGTGTACTTTCCTAAGTCAATTATTAGAATGGGCTAGAAGAGACGCTGTGTGACCTACAAAAGTCACATAAAAGCTACCATGTCTTCTGCCAGGCTCTTGCACTCTCCTTCACCCTTCCTTAGGAGACTGGATCTAGTGGGAACCTAACTTCCATATTGTGAGGAAGCCCAGGCCACAAGGAGAAGCCATGTGTAAGTGTCCTGGCCAACAGCCAGCATGTGAGTGAAAGAAGCTTTAGATGATTCCAGCCCTCAGTCTTTGAGTCTTCTAGCTGAGACCCCCAGATATCACAGAGGAGAAATGAACCATGCTGTGTCCTGTCTCAATTCCTGATGCACAGAAATCACGATGGACATAAATAGTTACTGTTGTTGTAAGCCACTGGATTTGGGGGTAATTGATTATGCAGCAATGATAGCCATTGGGATACAACAGTGAATAAGAGATGTCCATGCCCTTCCAGGAGAAGACGGAGGTACTGAATAAGGAATCCGAGCTGTGATGAGTGTTTGAAGAATAAACAGTGATGCTCTGTAAGTGTCTAACAGGGAAATCTCAACCAGTTTGGCAGTTGAGGTTAGTCTAACATCTTATTGTGAAATGGCCACTATCTCCCACAGTTTCTTTTTCCTAGCACAATGCTTGGCTGTGATGGTTGCTCAAAAATATTGCATAACCTATTTGTGGCTTCTTAAAATTATTCTCCTTGTGGCAGTCTTCTTTCTTATTTCCTTTATGTTCTTGAGAGATGAACTTAACCAAAAGGCAGATCAGGAAATCCTAAAAACCTTCATTCGGCCTTTGTACCAAGTGGAAAACTACTATTACAGTTTTTTAATTATAAATTGTCTTTCTCTGTATGTTGCATTGTATAATAGGTCTTGCCTCACAATGGTGGGGGTGAGTGCTGGTCTAAAACTGTCTGGTCGATAAAAGGGAAAACATGGAAATTTTTTCCCTAAAATACTTCAGAATGAGTGGCATGATATGAATCTATATAGACATTTTATGCAGATATATACATTATGACCCTCAGATGGACTGAGAGGGTGGTTCCCTAACAGAGTGGCCACCAAGGGCTTCCCATGGCATCAGTGGAGAACCTGTGTCTGTCTACCAGTGCAGTCACAGGGTCTTCACAACAGAATGTAGCAGATGCTCCAGGGTTATATGTTAATTATTAATAGCACTGCTTGATAAAATATAGGACTCTCAGTTAAACTTGAATTTCAGATAAACAACAAATAATTTTATAGTATGTTTAGTACATTATTTCTTGGTTGTCCGAAATTCAAGTTTAACTGGGTGTCATATTTTTGTTTGCTCTCTCTGGCAGTTCTAATGGTAATTAGTCCATAGACTATGGAATGATTAAATAAGAAAACAGAACATGGGTATGACTCAGGGAATCCGTTTTCTTCTAGGACTCACTACTTTCCTTTTTTCTACATCCCAGTCAACCAAAAAAATCAGTTTTCATTATGCCCAAGAATTCACATGCAATAAAGTTCATGTGGTTAGTCCTGGATTCTTTGCTGTATCCACATACATGCAAGTCTTTTGGTCTCTCAAGGAATGAGCACCACCTTCCATCCTTACCTCGCTTTCATTGCAGCAGAACACATCCGAGAGGGTGTAGAACTCGGGGTCCAGGTCAGCAATGGCAGGCGCCGGATTGAACAATGTTTTCACTACAAAGGAGCGAAGAGGGAGTTCCGTGGTTATCATTTTTAACATGGTGCATTTGTGAACATTCAGTAAGGGAAACCCCCAGGTACAACCATTTTCCCCAGCAGATTAAAAATTCAACTTAGTTATAGATGTAGAAAAGTTTAGACTCTCAATCTCTGTGATAGCCTAGTATCAATTCCTTCTTATGTCCATTTGGTCTGCTTTTTACTTTACAACATTTCAGCCCCAAGGGCAAGCAAGCATCAGTATTTACAACTAAGGTGGTAACAAAGTTCTGGCAAAGAGCAAGGAGAACATTAAAGAAGAATTTGAATGATGTGGCATGAAGGACACATGCAAATGTGAACATGCAGGCTGGTGAACATTTTTGCAGACTACTTTAAGCACTTAGTGGCAAGGCTAGTTCGTAAATCCATTTTCCAGGAAAAAAAGAAAGACATGACAGAAAGGAAACAATGAAGAGCTCAAAAATTTCCTGGTAAGGATAGTAAGTAGGAGGGTCATATACATATGCATGTTTTGAGCACCTATTTTTTTAATATCTTACAAATATATTCCACGTACACACGCAACCATGCACATTCACACAAAAGCTTACAATCTTGGCTTCTATGGGCAATCTGGGGACATAAAGCAAAGATTTATAAAGGAGGAGAAATTCAGTCAGAGGCTGAGAGCTAGCTCAGAATAGGAGGCTACAAGAGGAGAATGGATGGGGACAGCAGAAAGAGGAAAAATGAGAATGTCACAGCCATCACAGTGTCAGAAGAAGTACATTTTTCAGAGGAGGAAAGTGAGCCTCAGAGAGATGAGGTCAGCCTGAGGACACACACTGGGAGATGGTTAAGCAGGATCCCTACCCAGGGTCCTCTAGCTTGAAGTCTAGGGTTTAGACATTTCTCAAGTGGTTGCCTCTCTAGGCCAGGACTCTGTGCATAGCAACACAAGCCCCCCGCATGCCAATGCACAGTATTTAACAATAGTCTTTGTTGTGGAACTTTGTAAACATTTAAAAAAAGTATTTAAAAATTACATTCACAGGAAGTCCTCCTTCTGTCAAAACACTTATGTATCCACCAGAATACCTGACTAGGCTGGTCGGTCTTCTTTTTTAAACTTATTTTTAATTNGGTTTCACTAACCTCACCATGTACCCTCAACCTGACCTTTTCCATAGACCCTTTCAGTCTGAGTGGGTTACACTGTGAGGCCACTTTCTTTTTTCTGTTTATATAAAAGAAGGTTTGCATTGATCTTCATTACTGGGATCACTTATGTACGTTGAGCTGGATGGTTCATTTTCAGAAACTGATTTCTTGTGATTTTTAAAAAAACTTTTAAACAGCTATTCTTTAATGAAAAAATCTTGAACATGAAAAATAATGCATAAACACTCATGTGCTTATCACCCACCTTTAATAAATTTTACTTTTATTAAATTGTACTTTATTTTCTTCTAATAGTTTTCTTTAAAAAAGTTAAATGATATCTTCCACATATATTATTTAGCAATGTAGGTTTCCTCTTAACATTTAAAAATTTGTGTTGATATATATAGCTTAAAAAAAAAAAACTGCTCTGTATTCCATACTGCAAATATGCTACAGTTTAAACAAAATCTGTTCTCCTTTTCATGGACACTTTCGTTTTTTTTCCCATTTTCCCCTTTATAAGCAATGATGTATCGGATATTCTTGATATTTATATGTAATCTCTTTTCCTCTAGCTGTTTAAAAATATTTTAATCTTTATTAAACCCCTTGATTTTATACAGTTCCAGTAAAATGTACATTAGTAGAAAGTTATATTTATTTACTTTATATGGTGCTTTTAATATACTTTTGATGTTTTGAGGGATCATGTCTTTTCCCAATTCTAGAAAACACCCTGCAGTTTTTCCTCTCATAGAGTTTCTCTTCAGTTCCATTCTCATCTTCCTTCAGTGCAGTTTGATACATGTTGAAGTCTCTCAAGCTGTCCTTCATTTCTCTAATTTCCTCTTTAATAGTTAACTGTTTTTCTTTCTGTACTGTTTTCCAGGAGAATTGAGTTTTCTTCCTCCAGGTGAACTGATCAAGATTCTCTTTCAGTTTGCAAATTCTTCATCCCAGTTTAATGTTTATTTGTCTATGAGTGCTTAAAAATTTTTTTCATTGACTCTTCATTTTCAAGACTTGATTGGTTGGTTTTCATATTCACATACCATCACTTCAATTCTGTTTTTCTTTCACAATTTCTTCTTTTAAAAAAAAATTTTAATTGGAGGATAATTGCTTTACAGTATTGTGCTGGTTTCTGCCAACAACAGTGTGAATCAGCTGCAAGTATACATTATGTTCCCTCTCTCTTGAACCGCCCTTCCATCCCACCCTATCTCACCGAAATTCTAGGCTGTCATAGGGTGCCAGGTTGAGCTCCCTGTGTTCTCCTTTTTAATGAATGAGAATCTTGATCATGCTTATTTTAAAGTCTTTTTTGCACTGTTTTATTATTTGGATTTCATCTTGGGCAAATTCCTCTTCAGATTGTTGATCCTGCTGGATCTCTCGCAGCAGTACGTTTCTTCATCCGCAGGCTCACTGCTCGCAGTGAGGTGGAGAGTCTGCAGATTTCACTCCCACCAGGTTTATCCCTGCCTTTCTAGTGGTTTAATGGCTGCATCCACTGGGTCCCTAAGGGTCTCTATAAACCCAGAGCGAGATGTTACATCGACAACAGGGAGTTCCTCTTCTGGGGTTCTTGGCGATACTGTACTGCCCGTCCAATCTCTACGTCATCAGTTGGCTTGGTTTTCTTTCTGATCTGAGGCAGTCTCTCTGTTCTCCTATCTCCACATGTTGGGAGCCTTCTATGTGTTCTCGGCATAGCAGCTTCCACCACTCTTTTTCCTTAGCAGGGAAGCCTTAGCCCAGCACTTCTGGTTTCCAGCCATGGGCACTGCTCCATGGTCCCATCAGTAGCACCCTTTCAGTGCCCATTACCCATCCAGCCACCAATGCCAGCTTCTGGGGTTGGAGTACAGCATACCCAGGGCTAAATGCTCTGTGATTCTGTTCCATTTCTGATCTGTAGAGTTATTTATCTTGTTTTCAAGCTTGTAAGTATGTTTTCATTGTCTCTTTTTATACAATTATGTATCAGTGGTTTGTGTGTGGTGCACAAGATGTATCTTAGAGCATGAATTTACATGATTATCATGGTTAGAAGTCATCCATGAGAATGTTAAGTTAAAAATTTTTTTTTATTCCATTAAGTTTTTGAGGTCAATTTCCTTAAAGACCAGAGTTCAATTTATTTGTTCATTCATTCCATAAGGATTTACTAGGTGCCAACTATGTTCCAAATATAATATAAAAGGTGATAATTTCCAAAGATAACTATCAATATATTATCACATTGTATATGCTCTTTTCACACTGTGACAATGAAAATCTTCTGTTGAGAGGGTACCAGGGTGTACTTTCCTAAGTCAATTATTAGAATGGGCTAGAAGAGACGCTGTGTGACCTACAAAAGTCACATAAAAGCTACCATGTCTTCTGCCAGGCTCTTGCACTCTCCTTCACCCTTCCTTAGGAGACTGGATCTAGTGGGAACCTAACTTCCATATTGTGAGGAAGCCCAGGCCACAAGGAGAAGCCATGTGTAAGTGTCCTGGCCAACAGCCAGCATGTGAGTGAAAGAAGCTTTAGATGATTCCAGCCCTCAGTCTTTGAGTCTTCTAGCTGAGACCCCCAGATATCACAGAGGAGAAATGAACCATGCTGTGTCCTGTCTCAATTTCTGATGCACAGAAATCACGATGGACATAAATAGTTACTGTTGTTGTAAGCCACTGGATTTGGGGGTAATTGATTATGCAGCAATGATAGCCATTGGGATACAACAGTGAATAAGAGATGTCCATGCCCTTCCAGGAGAAGACGGAGGTACTGAATAAGGAATCCGAGCTGTGATGAGTGTTTGAAGAATAAACAGTGATGCTCTGTAAGTGTCTAACAGGGAAATCTCAACCAGTTTGGCAGTTGAGGTTAGTCTAACATCTTATTGTGAAATGGCCACTATCTCCCACAGTTTCTTTTTCCTAGCACAATGCTTGGCTGTGATGGTTGCTCAAAAATATTGCATAACCTATTTGTGGCTTCTTAAAATTATTCTCCTTGTGGCAGTCTTCTTTCTTATTTCCTTTATGTTCTTGAGAGATGAACTTAACCAAAAGGCAGATCAGGAAATCCTAAAAACCTTCATTCGGCCTTTGTACCAAGTGGAAAACTACTATTACAGTTTTTTAATTATAAATTGTCTTTCTCTGTATGTTGCATTGTATAATAGGTCTTGCCTCACAATGGTGGGGGTGAGTGCTGGTCTAAAACTGTCTGGTCGATAAAAGGGAAAACATGGAAATTTTTTCCCTAAAATACTTCAGAATGAGTGGCATGATATGAATCTATATAGACATTTTATGCAGATATATACATTATGACCCTCAGATGGACTGAGAGGGTGGTTCCCTAACAGAGTGGCCACCAAGGGCTTCCCATGGCATCAGTGGAGAACCTGTGTCTGTCTACCAGTGCAGTCACAGGGTCTTCACAACAGAATGTAGCAGATGCTCCAGGGTTATATGTTAATTATTAATAGCACTGCTTGATAAAATATAGGACTCTCAGTTAAACTTGAATTTCAGATAAACAACAAATAATTTTATAGTATGTTTAGTACATTATTTCTTGGTTGTCCGAAATTCAAGTTTAACTGGGTGTCATATTTTTGTTTGCTCTCTCTGGCAGTTCTAATGGTAATTAGTCCATAGACTATGGAATGATTAAATAAGAAAACAGAACATGGGTATGACTCAGGGAATCCGTTTTCTTCTAGGACTCACTACTTTCCTTTTTTCTACATCCCAGTCAACCAAAAAAATCAGTTTTCATTATGCCCAAGAATTCACATGCAATAAAGTTCATGTGGTTAGTCCTGGATTCTTTGCTGTATCCACATACATGCAAGTCTTTTGGTCTCTCAAGGAATGAGCACCACCTTCCATCCTTACCTCGCTTTCATTGCAGCAGAACACATCCGAGAGGGTGTAGAACTCGGGGTCCAGGTCAGCAATGGCAGGCGCCGGATTGAACAATGTTTTCACTACAAAGGAGCGAAGAGGGAGTTCCGTGGTTATCATTTTTAACATGGTGCATTTGTGAACATTCAGTAAGGGAAACCCCCAGGTACAACCATTTTCCCCAGCAGATTAAAAATTCAACTTAGTTATAGATGTAGAAAAGTTTAGACTCTCAATCTCTGTGATAGCCTAGTATCAATTCCTTCTTATGTCCATTTGGTCTGCTTTTTACTTTACAACATTTCAGCCCCAAGGGCAAGCAAGCATCAGTATTTACAACTAAGGTGGTAACAAAGTTCTGGCAAAGAGCAAGGAGAACATTAAAGAAGAATTTGAATGATGTGGCATGAAGGACACATGCAAATGTGAACATGCAGGCTGGTGAACATTTTTGCAGACTACTTTAAGCACTTAGTGGCAAGGCTAGTTCGTAAATCCATTTTCCAGGAAAAAAAGAAAGACATGACAGAAAGGAAACAATGAAGAGCTCAAAAATTTCCTGGTAAGGATAGTAAGTAGGAGGGTCATATACATATGCATGTTTTGAGCACCTATTTTTTTAATATCTTACAAATATATTCCACGTACACACGCAACCATGCACATTCACACAAAAGCTTACAATCTTGGCTTCTATGGGCAATCTGGGGACATAAAGCAAAGATTTATAAAGGAGGAGAAATTCAGTCAGAGGCTGAGAGCTAGCTCAGAATAGGAGGCTACAAGAGGAGAATGGATGGGGACAGCAGAAAGAGGAAAAATGAGAATGTCACAGCCATCACAGTGTCAGAAGAAGTACATTTTTCAGAGGAGGAAAGTGAGCCTCAGAGAGATGAGGTCAGCCTGAGGACACACACTGGGAGATGGTTAAGCAGGATCCCTACCCAGGGTCCTCTAGCTTGAAGTCTAGGGTTTAGACATTTCTCAAGTGGTTGCCTCTCTAGGCCAGGACTCTGTGCATAGCAACACAAGCCCCCCGCATGCCAATGCACAGTATTTAACAATAGTCTTTGTTGTGGAACTTTGTAAACATTTAAAAAAAGTATTTAAAAATTACATTCACAGGAAGTCCTCCTTCTGTCAAAACACTTATGTATCCACCAGAATACCTGACTAGGCTGGTCGGTCTTCTTTTTTAAACTTATTTTTAATTGGAGGATAGTTGCTTTACAGTGTTGTGCTGGTTTCTTGGTTGGTCGTCTTTTCCTTACCCAGGTCCACTGACTTATGTGTTTAGTAACTCCAATGTACTATAAACCCGCAGAGTAAAATACTCTAGCTGCAGTCCTCAGAGACTCTAATAGAACAGTGGTTCACAAACTTGGCTGCATATCAGCCTCGCTGGGAAAACTTATTAAAATGCCCGATTTCTAGGCTCCACCTTCACTGAATCAGAATCTCTGGGGGTAAGGTCAGTGAGTGTGCACAGTAGCAAGTTCTGCAAGTGGCTCTCCCGTGGTTAGTTTGGTGCTGATCCATCCACGTTCCTGGGAAAGATGTGTATCCACACGTGGCTCGTGAAAGCTGTCCACTCCTTCTGCCTGGGGCAGCGAGCTGGGGTATTGCCACACCTTCTTTGGGCTTACTCAACATTTTGGTTTGGTCGGTAGATGTTGACCAGCGGTTTGTAGGCCAACGCTATTCCCACAATTTCATTATTTTAGAATCTAGAATGTCCACCCACAGAAATTCTATGGTATATTTTTGGCTGCTCATATTTTTGCACAGGGCTATTGTGAAGCTTAAATTAGAAAATGGATGTAAAAGCCCTGTGTAAACTGTAAAGTGTTGTACAAAAGTAAAGGATTATTACTGTTATTATACTCTCCTTTAGTCATAGCCCCATACCCCCACCTGTCCACCCATCTTGTCTGCCTTCTGTTGGAGTTTGGATCCTGGCAAAAATCTCTCTCATTGGTTTACCCGCTTCAGCAAGGTCTCAGATATGTCAATTATGCATAAAGGCCCTCATTGCCCAGCATTCTAAAACACCCATTTAGTTTTTAGGTTTGCAAAACAAATATGTTGTTCCCTATTTTCCACAGGCATNACATTATGACCCTCAGATGGACTGAGAGGGTGGTTCCCTAACAGAGTGGCCACCAAGGGCTTCCCATGGCATCAGTGGAGAACCTGTGTCTGTCTACCAGTGCAGTCACAGGGTCTTCACAACAGAATGTAGCAGATGCTCCAGGGTTATATGTTAATTATTAATAGCACTGCTTGATAAAATATAGGACTCTCAGTTAAACTTGAATTTCAGATAAACAACAAATAATTTTATAGTATGTTTAGTACATTATTTCTTGGTTGTCCGAAATTCAAGTTTAACTGGGTGTCATATTTTTGTTTGCTCTCTCTGGCAGTTCTAATGGTAATTAGTCCATAGACTATGGAATGATTAAATAAGAAAACAGAACATGGGTATGACTCAGGGAATCCGTTTTCTTCTAGGACTCACTACTTTCCTTTTTTCTACATCCCAGTCAACCAAAAAAATCAGTTTTCATTATGCCCAAGAATTCACATGCAATAAAGTTCATGTGGTTAGTCCTGGATTCTTTGCTGTATCCACATACATGCAAGTCTTTTGGTCTCTCAAGGAATGAGCACCACCTTCCATCCTTACCTCGCTTTCATTGCAGCAGAACACATCCGAGAGGGTGTAGAACTCGGGGTCCAGGTCAGCAATGGCAGGCGCCGGATTGAACAATGTTTTCACTACAAAGGAGCGAAGAGGGAGTTCCGTGGTTATCATTTTTAACATGGTGCATTTGTGAACATTCAGTAAGGGAAACCCCCAGGTACAACCATTTTCCCCAGCAGATTAAAAATTCAACTTAGTTATAGATGTAGAAAAGTTTAGACTCTCAATCTCTGTGATAGCCTAGTATCAATTCCTTCTTATGTCCATTTGGTCTGCTTTTTACTTTACAACATTTCAGCCCCAAGGGCAAGCAAGCATCAGTATTTACAACTAAGGTGGTAACAAAGTTCTGGCAAAGAGCAAGGAGAACATTAAAGAAGAATTTGAATGATGTGGCATGAAGGACACATGCAAATGTGAACATGCAGGCTGGTGAACATTTTTGCAGACTACTTTAAGCACTTAGTGGCAAGGCTAGTTCGTAAATCCATTTTCCAGGAAAAAAAGAAAGACATGACAGAAAGGAAACAATGAAGAGCTCAAAAATTTCCTGGTAAGGATAGTAAGTAGGAGGGTCATATACATATGCATGTTTTGAGCACCTATTTTTTTAATATCTTACAAATATATTCCACGTACACACGCAACCATGCACATTCACACAAAAGCTTACAATCTTGGCTTCTATGGGCAATCTGGGGACATAAAGCAAAGATTTATAAAGGAGGAGAAATTCAGTCAGAGGCTGAGAGCTAGCTCAGAATAGGAGGCTACAAGAGGAGAATGGATGGGGACAGCAGAAAGAGGAAAAATGAGAATGTCACAGCCATCACAGTGTCAGAAGAAGTACATTTTTCAGAGGAGGAAAGTGAGCCTCAGAGAGATGAGGTCAGCCTGAGGACACACACTGGGAGATGGTTAAGCAGGATCCCTACCCAGGGTCCTCTAGCTTGAAGTCTAGGGTTTAGACATTTCTCAAGTGGTTGCCTCTCTAGGCCAGGACTCTGTGCATAGCAACACAAGCCCCCCGCATGCCAATGCACAGTATTTAACAATAGTCTTTGTTGTGGAACTTTGTAAACATTTAAAAAAAGTATTTAAAAATTACATTCACAGGAAGTCCTCCTTCTGTCAAAACACTTATGTATCCACCAGAATACCTGACTAGGCTGGTCGGTCTTCTTTTTTAAACTTATTTTTAATTGGAGGATAGTTGCTTTACAGTGTTGTGCTGGTTTCTTGGTTGGTCGTCTTTTCCTTACCCAGGTCCACTGACTTATGTGTTTAGTAACTCCAATGTACTATAAACCCGCAGAGTAAAATACTCTAGCTGCAGTCCTCAGAGACTCTAATAGAACAGTGGTTCACAAACTTGGCTGCATATCAGCCTCGCTGGGAAAACTTATTAAAATGCCCGATTTCTAGGCTCCACCTTCACTGAATCAGAATCTCTGGGGGTAAGGTCAGTGAGTGTGCACAGTAGCAAGTTCTGCAAGTGGCTCTCCCGTGGTTAGTTTGGTGCTGATCCATCCACGTTCCTGGGAAAGATGTGTATCCACACGTGGCTCGTGAAAGCTGTCCACTCCTTCTGCCTGGGGCAGCGAGCTGGGGTATTGCCACACCTTCTTTGGGCTTACTCAACATTTTGGTTTGGTCGGTAGATGTTGACCAGCGGTTTGTAGGCCAACGCTATTCCCACAATTTCATTATTTTAGAATCTAGAATGTCCACCCACAGAAATTCTATGGTATATTTTTGGCTGCTCATATTTTTGCACAGGGCTATTGTGAAGCTTAAATTAGAAAATGGATGTAAAAGCCCTGTGTAAACTGTAAAGTGTTGTACAAAAGTAAAGGATTATTACTGTTATTATACTCTCCTTTAGTCATAGCCCCATACCCCCACCTGTCCACCCATCTTGTCTGCCTTCTGTTGGAGTTTGGATCCTGGCAAAAATCTCTCTCATTGGTTTACCCGCTTCAGCAAGGTCTCAGATATGTCAATTATGCATAAAGGCCCTCATTGCCCAGCATTCTAAAACACCCATTTAGTTTTTAGGTTTGCAAAACAAATATGTTGTTCCCTATTTTCCACAGGCATAGAGTTGAAACACCATAGTTCACCCTATCTGATCCTCAATTCTGCACCCACCAGCTCTGAGCACAGGTTAGAGCAAGCTGTAAGGATGGAACAACGGGACAGTCATTTTTCTTATAAAAGTTCCATTTTATTGCAAAAGAGCCTTGATCTAGTAATTCCTTTTCTAAACCTGTCCTACACACACACACCCAAGCCTGCAAAGATGAGGTACAGTAGTGTTCATTCAGCTCTGCTTGTAACAGAAAAAAAAAACAAAAGAAACTAAGTATCAGAGTAGATAAAAAATTATGACAAATACTCCTCGCTGCTACTCAAAAAAATGAAGCAGATCTCTGTTTTGTCATAGAAAGGCTTCTATAATTTATTTATAAGTAAAAAAAAAGTATTATAGTAAAGTCTGTGGTAAGATTCCCCTCTTTTTTTAAACAAAATAAAATATAACTATATGTGTATTTATATTTATACACCTACACAGAAGAGAAAAAAGTCTGAGAGGTTATTCACTAAATTAATAAGTGATTAGTTACAAAAGGCTAAGAATAAATCTGATCACAGATTAGCTTCTATATACCATGCAAAGACATAATTCTTAAAATATATATAATATCTCACATCAAAAAACCAGTACACACTGAGTGAAATGATATAATGCCTTGGTTTCATTTCAAAATGATCCAAGGGTATAAGTGAAACAAGATTGGCCAAGTGTTGATAATTGTTGAAGGTAAATGATAGTATATATGGGTTTACCATACTATCCTCTATATGTTCACATACATTTGAACTTTTTCACAATAAAAAAACAAATTTTAAAGAAAGAGTTACATTGAATTTTAAGCAATAATTGCTGGATTGAGAAATTCTGCAATTTAATCTGACTGTAAATACTGTATAAAAACCAGTCAAATCTTATTTGCCTATATCTTACTAAGGGGAAGCATTCTTACCAAAAGAAATTGAATACCTAGGGTTAGAGTCCAACTAATAACTAAATTTAGGAGAAAATAACTACCATAAAGAAAGGATCCTCTTTGGCTCATGCTACCATAAATAAGCATGGATACTTTACCATGAGGAAAAAATGAAGAATCAGTAGATAGAGCTCATCAAAGAAGAATGCAAACTTGTAATAGTCAAGATGAAAAAAAAAAAAGATGTCATCCTGGAACCATGTGAAACTAGAGAACACAGGATGCGCAATGCCGTGGAGTACCTTGGAGCTGCAGAGGTGACAGACGGTACCCGATAGTAATTATTATTCATTACCACGTACAATGGACTAAACTCCCGACTGTCTTATCCTGTAGATGGCTGGCAAAATAATATCAGTGAGGAACTGGTGAGGCCCGGGAAGGCAACTGTATAGACGAAGACAGGAAAATGAAGCTGACTCTTAATGATGTCAGCATGAAAGGCAGAGGCTGGATAGTTAAGAAGACCCTAAGAGCGAGCTCAGAGAAACAGAAGACATCATCCTAAGTAAAGAAACCATGGGAGAGTTGGAACCCAAAACGCTGGCCAGGCAGTCTCTCACTCTAGAGCTTCTTCTCTGTGACTTGAGAAACTAAAACACTCAAAGCTTGGGTGATGTGCTCAACCATGTCATCAAAGTCAAGGTGGTCAGCCAAGAAGCCTGGTTTGCTAAATGGAAAAGGACTAAAGTGGCATTAAAAGATATTTTGTATCCTACCTAGAATTTAATTTCTTGGTGATCTTACAATTTCAATTATTTATAATTGTTCATGTAATATTCCATTTGCTTTAAAATGGATATAAAGACCAGAACCAACATGCATAATTTCATCACAAGCAGCTGCAGCACCAGCTCTGCCGTGGGCCTCCCTCACAACACTGTGACTTAGACAGGAGAGGGCTGTGGAGGGATCTCAAGTCATTTTTGACACTGCAGGTGTTGCGTTAAAACCAATGCTTTCATTTTGGTAAATTCTGAGACAGTATATACAAAGATGGAGGGGGGACTTTCTTCTCTGTATTTTAACACCTGATATATAATCTAGTTGTACAATGTGTTTAATTCAAACCTCATTGCTTATAAATAAACAGATAAGGGAGTTGTGAAATAAACCCATGGCGATGGGTTTATTGTCGTCAATGGATGATGACAGTGATTTTGCCATCTTTCTTGCAGATGGAACAATGCTGATCAGCACCTATGCCAGCCCTGGACAATGGATAGGACACTCAGTGCTCAACAGATCTTCATTCTCTGCCTGTTCTGCTCTGTGATCAGCCCACTCTCACGTTACAACATTAAAGGGATGTGAGGGCTCTCAGTCTGATTCCCGTGTTTCACAGAAGCAGCAGGCCCAGTGCGAGGAACTGACGTACTTGCACGAGGTCCTCCATTTAGTAAGTGATTTGATTCTGAATTCAAAGCCATACTTCATGACTCCCAAACCAGTGCTACTCTACACTTCTCTCAGGTGAGAATGAAGACACACTAAATGCAAACACACACACCCACACCATTCATAGTATAGAATCTAAGCCATGTCTGACTGATAAGTACCAAACGGGGACCAGCTGGATACTAGACAAAGGCACACGTGTGCACGGTTGCTTGTGTATGTGTTTTATGTGGGCCGGTAGGGGATACACTGCCGAAAACACTATAGGGTCTTGTGCCGGGAGCCAGCGTGAGAAATCCTGCCCATGGTAAAGGTCATGAGGAAGGAAGCCTGAAAAAATGCAAAGGCGGGGATCAGGCCTCAGGGGTTCCCCCTGGAATTTCTTGAGCATCTAACCCCAAAATCAGAGTCTGCCTGCTTTACTATATTATGCTTTTCACCTACTCTTCTGACATTAACAGGGGGCTGTCCCACCACCACCCTTTTTTAGGAAAAAATTAATTTAGAGCTTTTAGATAATAAGTCTCCTGGGCATAAGAGTGTTTCAATCCAAAAACCCCTCTGATGGTTCTCTAACTTGCCTTACCCGGACTTTTACAACTACACATGTGATTGTTTACAGCTCCCCAACTGTGAGAGGCACGGGAAGCCTAAAACATAAAGCCTTTCAAAGAGTTAAAAGTTCTTAGAGTAGTGCTGGTGTAAGATTTCACTGTTGAGCCAATGCTTATTGCTAAGTTCACATATCTCTTATCCACTGTGCACCTGGGAGTGAGTTAGTTAACATAGTTGAAATGTAAGAAAACAAAATAGTAGCCTTGAAACTAACCACATCAGACTTTTGAGCTAATTGGTTGTTTGATACTTTCTAAAGCTGACATAGATTAGAAATATAAAGAAACAACACTTCAAGGGAAAATTAAGTTTTCTGGTTGAGGAGCCTTTATCAAAAGAGGGTCTTAAAATGTTCACAGGCCTCCAAGGCCAGAAGATAATGTACACAACATCATTTGTGGAAAAGGAATAAAAGTCGTTTTGAAAATAAAGTTATTGGGCCTCGCTCACCGAAGCAGCTTGGTCTCCTCGTGTCTTCTTTACTCTATTTTCTGGCTGAATTCCCATCTGAGGCGTGGAGGCTTGCCATGTCTACTTACTTGCCCTGGCTTCTAAGACCCACATGAGAGGGAGCCCAAGGCGGGGCACCCTTGATGGTGCAAACCTCATCTCGAGGTTTTATTAGTTCTCCACGTAAACCAAGTTATTCAGCCTCTTTTCTCCACGATTTTTCCTACTACACTATTCTTTCCTAATCTAATCTTATATTTCTAATTAAATAAATCTCTCCTCACCAACTCTGTCCACCCTTCGAATTCCCTGGATCCACTGGGGCTGGACCCCGGCAGTCTTGTCTCTGTGACTTAAGCAGTAATAACACTGAAAGCTTAGGCTACATGTTGGAGAGTATTACAATTCATTGGTTTTACTTTTCTAGAGATACTCTTCATAAAGGCTCAGTTTCTTGAAATCAATGGGACAGGGCAGTTTCTTTATTTAAAGTTTGCCCTAGGACACAGAATTTGGGTCTTGGAGTCTGGAATTGTTGTTTCTATAGTGACTTGGGTTGAGCTAATTACTTAACCTCTCTGAGTCTATCTTCTCCTCTTAAAGCTGGGAGAATAATGCGTGCCTTACTTTGTCATAAGGCTTTTCTGAGGATTAAGTATGTATGAAAGTGCTTTCTAAACTGTAAAGTACATATAGGTACGGGTATTACTAGTCCCAATATTACAATATAAGAAAGATCATGCAGAATTTCCTGAGGCACACTGGCTCTCATGAAAAATGTGAAGTAGACTAGGCGGACTAGGGCCCTCCATCATCTACTCCTGCCCATTCCTGATGCCCCAGGTCCTCCAGCTCCTCAACAGAAAAACTGCCTGGCAGATAACAGAGGAAACACTGCTGGACCTCAACCAAATGACCGCCTGGGCCAGGCTGTCTGCCCATCCAGATAACTCTAGCCTCATCTGTGAAAGGTTAGCTCTTCCACTGTGGTTGCTGTACTTTTCTCTCCTCCACAAGCTGGGTAGGTAACAGGCTATTAGACTAGGACAGAAGGAAGAGTCATCTCGGAGAAGCAAGGGATANGAGGCGTGGAGGCTTGCCATGTCTACTTACTTGCCCTGGCTTCTAAGACCCACATGAGAGGGAGCCCAAGGCGGGGCACCCTTGATGGTGCAAACCTCATCTCGAGGTTTTATTAGTTCTCCACGTAAACCAAGTTATTCAGCCTCTTTTCTCCACGATTTTTCCTACTACACTATTCTTTCCTAATCTAATCTTATATTTCTAATTAAATAAATCTCTCCTCACCAACTCTGTCCACCCTTCGAATTCCCTGGATCCACTGGGGCTGGACCCCGGCAGTCTTGTCTCTGTGACTTAAGCAGTAATAACACTGAAAGCTTAGGCTACATGTTGGAGAGTATTACAATTCATTGGTTTTACTTTTCTAGAGATACTCTTCATAAAGGCTCAGTTTCTTGAAATCAATGGGACAGGGCAGTTTCTTTATTTAAAGTTTGCCCTAGGACACAGAATTTGGGTCTTGGAGTCTGGAATTGTTGTTTCTATAGTGACTTGGGTTGAGCTAATTACTTAACCTCTCTGAGTCTATCTTCTCCTCTTAAAGCTGGGAGAATAATGCGTGCCTTACTTTGTCATAAGGCTTTTCTGAGGATTAAGTATGTATGAAAGTGCTTTCTAAACTGTAAAGTACATATAGGTACGGGTATTACTAGTCCCAATATTACAATATAAGAAAGATCATGCAGAATTTCCTGAGGCACACTGGCTCTCATGAAAAATGTGAAGTAGACTAGGCGGACTAGGGCCCTCCATCATCTACTCCTGCCCATTCCTGATGCCCCAGGTCCTCCAGCTCCTCAACAGAAAAACTGCCTGGCAGATAACAGAGGAAACACTGCTGGACCTCAACCAAATGACCGCCTGGGCCAGGCTGTCTGCCCATCCAGATAACTCTAGCCTCATCTGTGAAAGGTTAGCTCTTCCACTGTGGTTGCTGTACTTTTCTCTCCTCCACAAGCTGGGTAGGTAACAGGCTATTAGACTAGGACAGAAGGAAGAGTCATCTCGGAGAAGCAAGGGATAGCAGGAAAAGAAGAGAAGTAACATGAGAACATGCTTTGACCTATACAAGGAAGATAAGAGCTCGAATGAAGTGGCTCGTTGTACTCACATCACCTGATTACGATGAGTACAGTGTGGAGAATGTTCACCATAAGCCGTAGACTTTATCTGTGACACCCTAAGAAAACGTAACCAAATGAGTTTTGGCTTATAATTCTTTCTGACAGCTTTGAGTCCATTAGAAATACATTAAATGTCAGTGAGAATTTGCCACAGCATGTTGTTTTGCCAAGAGGAAATTTGTTAAATCAGGACATACATTTTAAAATTCTCCACAAAACCATTTTGGTAACTTATTTTCCATTTATCGCTATGTAGAACACTTATACTTTGAGAGAAAGCACTTATAAACACACACACACACACACACTTTTTCCTTTTTGTCTTGATGAGAAAGTTTGATTTGGAAAAGTCAGTGTGGTTCTCTCCCTATTTTCTTCTTAGTATAAGTCACAAAATTATGGCCACAATATCAAGAAGCCACTGTCTTAGATAAGTGGCTACATTTTATTTTGATTTTTTTCACTAAAGGATGCTGAGATCAGATATTATCCTAATTTTAATTTAAAAAAAGAACTGAAAGAGGGAAGAAAATTGGTGTCTACTGAGAAGTACTACACCAAACTTGGCATCCTATTTTATTTCATTCTTAGAACAATTCTGTAGGGGAACATGTCTATATGCATTTAACAGATAGGGCTCAAAAAAATCAGGTAATTCTGCTAAGATTATAAAGCTAACAAGGAAGAGAAATGGGATTCTAACTCAGATGATTTCCTATTAGTCAGTGGTTAAAAAAAAAAAAAAAAGCAATCAGAAAGAAACTACTTAAATTTTTTTCAAGTTTGTTATATATTGGGGGTGAGAGAAGGGGAGTGGGTAAGAGAACAGATGAATCAAGATTAACCATGAGTTGACAACTGTCGAAGCTGGGTCATGGGTTTCCTTATAGAATTCTGCCTGCTTTTGTGTGTTTGAAAACGTCCAAAGCTTAAGATAAAACAAAAAGAGCTACTTAAAGGACATTGACAACATAGAAAATATTACATATAAATAATCTTTTGTTGTTTTTAGAAAAGATGATAAGGTTTTACAAAAAGCAGGAAGATTTAATCTTCAGTCCTTGAGATGTTTATCCAGGTGTACCTGGGCAGTGATTATCCATGACCTGCAGCTTAAACTCTGCTTCTCAGAATGGAACTCATTCTACTACTTAGAATATATCTTGGACAAGGGGCTCTTTCAAAGATTCCAGTTACTACTTGAGTTATTTCTGCTAACTAGATGGGAGATTTATATTTCAGAATATCAGAAATGCTACTTGTGTTATTTCTCCCCTCCCCATTTGTAAGGTTTTTTAACATTATTGAGAACTACAGGAAGAAGACAGTGAATCTCAGATGGGAGAAAATATTTTACTGCAGAAAAATACGGCATTGCTTAACTGGAAAGGTTAACTTTCACTGAGACAGTGATAAAAGCTTTATAGAAAGAAAGACAAATGTGTAAAATTACCTCCATTGCTGTGGGCTATTCTCAGGGCTTCCAAAGAAGTTGCAGGAGTTACTTCTAGCTGGCAGATCATTACTTTGGCTCTGCTAATGGCACTGGCTGCTTCCCTCAGGTCTTCTGTATTCAAAAGTAAATTTGCTCCAGCTACTATAACGATGATATTCTGACCTATAAAGAATTTCTAGATGTTTATATTAAAAATCAAGCAAAATCAAGCAACAACATCCTGCAGTGTTACATTCATCCTTAGAAAACCATTATATAAAAAATGTGTTATAAGTATGAATTTTAATAGTTCTAAGCCATTCAGGTTAAATTTTGTATTCCCCATGGATCTTCTTTTATATCTCTGTAGGAATCATATTATTCTTATCATCTTGAGCAAAATAAAAAAAAAAACAGATTTCCCTTTCAGTATTCTTATGTACACAGAATATTAGCTGATAAATTATACATAACATACTTAAAATAGTTTCTCTTATGCGAAATGGCTGATACAAGGTATATGGTAAAGATTCTGAATCCTAAATGACAGATGTTATAATGATGAGTATAAACAGGAAGAAGCTTGCTTAATGCTAAAAACTAATGCTTATGGATGTGAGAGTTGGACTATGAAGAAGGCTGAGCGCTGAAGAATTGATGCCTTTGAACTGTGGTGTTGGAGAAGACTCTTGAGAGTCCCTTGGACTGCAAGGAGATCCAACCAGTCCATCCTAAAGGAGATCGGCCCTGGGATTTCTTTGGAAGGAATGATGCTAAAGCTGAAACTCCAGTACTCTGGGCACCTCATGAAAAGAGTTGACTCATTGGAAAAGACTCTAATGCTGGGAAGGATTGGGGGCAGGAGGAGAAGGGGACGACCGAGGATGAGATGGCTGGATGGCATCACTGACTCGATGAACGTGAGTCTGAGTGAACTCCAGAAGATGGTGACGGACAGGGAGGCCTGGTGTGCTGCGATTCATGGGTTCGCAAAGAGTCAGACACGACTGGGCGACTGAACTGAACTATAGTATGCAGTCAGCTCACATGTATGTCCCAGGGTATTCTGAAAAGTGATTTTGTAAATCAAAACACATTTTATAATTTTAAACAGATAAAAAGTGTACTAAGTAAGTAGGGAGACAGTGATATCTGTTCTCTACTAGATCAAACAGAAGCAGGACTGAGGAATCTTGTGTGTTCATCACTGGGAGCCACTTTCTACAGTCCGACCCAAGCAGCGGAGGGGTGGTGGTGCATCTTCTGTGCCAGGTGAGGTCTCCAGAGCTGTGCTGTCCCTTTGGGTAGTCATGAGTGCAAGCCATGTGTGGTGACTGAGCCCTTGAAATGTGGCTCGTCCCAACTGAGATGAGCCTCAATTGCACAATACATAGCAGGTTTCAAAGACTGAGTAGTAAGAAAAGAAGGTAACATATCTCATTAATTTTAAAGAACATTTTGATTACATGTTGAAAGGATAATATTTTGGATTAAGTCAATATATTAAGATTAATTTTACCTGGTCCTTTTTACTTTTTAAAATGTGACTAAAAAGATGGCTCAGTGGTAGAAAGTCTGCCTGCCAATGTAGAAGATGTGGCTTCGATCCTTGGGTCAGGAAGATCTCTGGGAGGAGGAAATGTCAACCTGTACTCTTGCCTGGGAAATCCCATGGACAGAGGATCCTGGCGGGCTACAGGGACCCATGGGGTCACATGGGGTCCCCATGGGGTCTTTGTGACCCATGGGGTCACAAAGAGACACGATTTAGTGACTAAACAACAACAATGGAAAATGTAAATTTATGGATATAATTTGCATTATAGTCTATAGGACAGCCTGACTCAGAGGGATGGGCTGCAGCAGTCTTCTGTGCTCTAGGCTGCTTGCGCTGATCATGTATAGACATGACCTAAAACCTCTTCCGACTACAGAACACGTGCCGGCCTGTCGTCTTACCACAGGTATGTGTGTTGACCAAGGAGGACTTGATAACATGGGGGTGGTTCAGGGTAAAGCCAATCTCAGTACTGGAAAAATTCAAAGTACTTGCATCCTGGAAGACAGCATACCTCCTCTCCTCTCTCCTCCAGTGACTTCATTCTCTTGGCCACTGTCCACTGCTGCTCTGTGTTGCTGATGGGTTTGGCCTGGCTTTGGCTGATGTGTGACAAAGCCCAAGACTATAGCTGTCTGGTGGACACTGTCATATGGCTAGCTCATTCATACCTCAAATTTAACTTGTCAGAACCACTACTCATCCCTCCACTTAAAGATGTGGCTTGTTGCCTCTCTGGGTATCTATTAGCTCTTATCCCATATGCTGTAAACCAGACAAAGTTTACTGTAATAGGCAGCCCATACACAATATTAAATTATATCTTTGCATGGAAAATGTGGTATTGTGTCACCCAGATAAGGAAGAAATAGAACTTGACGATATCCCTAGAAACCCCACCACCACCGAAAAAGAGGATTCAGACAGGGAATGAGCTGTTGTTGGAAGTGACAGTTACATAAGGTATGGCTTAAAGTAATGGACACAGACTGTTGTTAGAGTGAAAACTTTTGTCTACTGTTTTTAAGTGGAATATATTTTTGGGGGGTTGTTATTTCAACTTTGAGTTCACTAAAGTAGACAAAAAATACCATAATTTCTGTGATAAATGATTTTGTGAAACTGCATTATAAATAAAAGACATATTAGGACAGTTCAGTTCAGTCAAATCCTAATTTAACACAGTGTACCCTGACTCCTCATAGTACAGTAGGTTCTTCTGTCCTAGGAACTCCATGAAATGCTTGGTCCTTCTGAATATTGAGTGTGTGTGTGTGTGTGTGTGTGTGTGTGTGCGCCCAGTCATGTCTGACTCTTTGTGATCCCATGGACTGACTGTAGCCTGCCAGGCTCCTCTGTCCATGGCATTTTCCAGGCAGGAATAGTGGAGTAGGTTGCCATTTCCTACTCTGGGAGATCTTCCCGACCCAGGGATCGAACCCTTGTCTCCTGCATTGGCAGGTGGATTCTTTGCCACTAGCACCATTCAGAAGGTGGTGGGAAGCTCTCTGAATATTAACTCTGATTAAAAAAAATCTTATTTAGGAGTTTTTATACTTGAAATAGTTGGCAGAAATTCTAAAAACTTTTCTTGAGGGTAAAGAGAAGTTACTGTTTCTTTTTTGACTGCACCTTGCGGCATGCGGGATCTTTGTTCCCCAACCAGGGATCGAACGTGCACCCTCTGCAGTGTAAGCATGGATTCTTAACCACTGGACCATGAGGGAAGTCCTGGAAGGTTACTGTTTTTAAAAGACACATTTCAACTATTGCAAGGTCCTGCGACAGACATGGTTGTATATATATACTTTTGAGATTTGATTGCTGTTCAAAGAGCAGACAAAATTGAACACTAACAACAAGTTATAAGCAATTGGTTGCTGCCATTTGCTCAGTAAATATTCTATAAATATGATTCACCAACTTTCCTTTGCACCTATCTATTTACATGTATTTACTTAGTAACTGAAGTGACAGATGAATACTTAACTACTTTTAGAGATAAATATCAATTAATTCTGGGTTCACATGAAGGGTAATGGGATGCTACAGAATATAAGTATAATTTTGAGGCAACTATATCACCTCACTTGTATTGGATGGACAATTTTGTATTTGAGCGATCAACTTAGGAAGTATAAATAAAAGGAAACATATATACTTAGATTGGAAAGGCCATACACTAGGCCTTGGAGTGGTGGGTATGGTCAGAGATCCACAGGCATAGGGTAAAAAAAGGGTGTTTCTGCCCTAGTTCTGGAAATGATACTCCAGTGTGCAAAACATATACCTTCATTATCGACAATGATAGAAGCAGCTCCTGTTGCAGCATCTTTAGTCTGATATGTAAATTCTAAAAGAAAAAAGAAATCATCACGTATGTACAGCCTGGCAAGGATAATCTATTTTTTAACAATTTCAATGCAACACTAATCCTTGAAAAAACTTTTTAACCTTTAACCATCTGGAATGATAAAAAAGAAATAAGTAATTAGTGCTAATTTATACCCATCACCTACACAATGAGGAACATACAAGTCTTCATACTTAGTTGTGCCTTTTTTCTACATTAGTGGCAGCCCAGTAAACCACCCCCGCTTCCAATTCCTTCAGATTATTCACAGTTGTACGTGTGCATTTTTCTAGACCACCATATTTCTTTTCTTCAGTGAAAGAAATGACAGACTTGAGATGAAAGACTAAAGGTCAAACTCATAAAATGAACTTGTTTGATTCTCTTCATTTTCATAAGCTTTGCATCTCATCAAGGACTATGGTCTGGCACGTAAATGGAAATGTTGATCAGGCAGCCTTTGGCAGCAGCAAAAAGCCCTGAACTGGAGCCAAAGACCTGCATTCTAGTCCTAGCTCTGGCTCCAGCTTAGCTGTGTGCTCTTGGACACATTCAGAACCAATCTGGCCTTTAGTTTTCTCTCTTGTGAAATGATGGTATCAGCATCAGTGGTTTCTCAGATCATTTCCAGCTATGACATTCAATGACTTTTCTTAAAATATCTTCTGTGAATGCAGCACCTGTTTTCTTTTGTCACCTACTTTTGAAACATTTCTATGAGATGAAGGTTTGTAACCTCCTACCATTTTATTCCCATCTGGAGAAATGTATATGAAAGAAGTAACCAAAGGGTAGTCAAGCAAGACTAGACAAAGCTGAGCATAAAAATTCTCTGGCCACCAGGGGAGGATCTAATAACTCTATTCTATATTTGACTTTTCTTATAACCAGATTCCAGAAGAAAGTTATAAAAACTAACTTTAAGAAAGATGAAATTTTACCTGTAGAAATATCATTCTGTTTTAAGTTTTCTATATAATCATTGCCAAAGGAATCTTTGCCAACCTGTACCAAAGAAATGATGAACATTAGATGTTTTACACTTAGTAAAATGCTACAATGTAGTTTTTAGAATACTTAGCATTTTAAAAGGGCATATCTGCACGGTACTTTATAAACATTAACTAATTAATCTTCTTAATGTAGGATGTTAGACTTGACTTCAACCCAAAGAATTGTTATATATTAATGTTCCATTTATATCCTGCCTAAAATGTGAAGCATTTAATGCCTGTCACAAGCTCCATAGCTTCATTCTCATTTTGATCTGTTCATATGAAAATTCCCATTGAGACAGAGCTGTCCACCATCAACAATCCTCAATATTTATGAAGAATCTCGGTTATTCATACTATATATCTATACTATGTATAGTATATACTGATATACTATAAATCACTATACATGAAGACAACTTTGGAATGATCTGCCTGGTGTTTGAGAATCTTCTTTATCTTCTCCTCTGACCCTGACATAGGGGGCAAAGAGGAGGGAATTTAAAAAGCCCTAGCTAATTTGGGTAAGTTGGTACAGTCAAATTCTGTTGTTTAGCATCCTAGCATGCATTCTGGTAATGATACTTCAGTTTTTCCTTTGGACTCTTCCAGTCATAGACAACATGAGTAGGGTGGCCTATTTGTTACAGTTTAGTGAATGTGTATTGACACATCATTATCACTTAAACCCCACAGCTTACATTTGGGTCCACTTGGGTACTGTACAACCTTTGAGTTTTGACAAGTGTATAGACATGTATCCACCATTATAGTCTCATTGTTGTTCAGTCACTAAATTGTGTCCAGCTCTGTGCAACCCCATGGACTGTATCACACCAGGCTCCTCTGTCCTCCACTGTTTCCTGGAATTTGTTCAAATTCATGTTCACTGAGTTGGTGATGCTGTATAACCATCTCATCTTCTACCATCCTCTTCTTTTGCCTTTAGTCTTCCCCAGCATCAGGGTCTTTTCCAATGAGTACACTCTTGCTCTTCGCATCAGAATATATATATATATAATACTAATATATTATGCTAATATATATATATAAACCTATGTATCTTATTCCTTTTATAAGAACAATATAGTCAACTGGGAGCATATCTATGCCTAGGTTCCAATATTTATTGTATTGAAATGTGGACAAAAAGCAATGGAGATCTGAGTCCTATTTAAAAGGACTTTAAAAAGTCCTTTCATTTGTACATCACAGAGTTGCACAGATGACTTGTGCAATGTTTTGTTGTTGTTGTTCAGTTGCTAAGTCATGTCTGACTCTTTGTGACTCCATGGCCTGCAGNTATGCCTAGGTTCCAATATTTATTGTATTGAAATGTGGACAAAAAGCAATGGAGATCTGAGTCCTATTTAAAAGGACTTTAAAAAGTCCTTTCATTTGTACATCACAGAGTTGCACAGATGACTTGTGCAATGTTTTGTTGTTGTTGTTCAGTTGCTAAGTCATGTCTGACTCTTTGTGACTCCATGGCCTGCAGATGCCACACGCCTTTGGCCTCTACCATCTCTCAGAGTTTGCCCAAATTCATGTCTGTGAGTCGCTGATGCTATCTAACCATCTTATCCTCTGCTGCCCCCTTCTCCTTTTGCCTTCAGTCTTTCCCAGGATGAAGGTTTTTCCCAAAGATTCAGCTCTTTGCATCAGGTGGCCATAAAAGCATGTCATCTTCCCTATTTCCTCTCCCACAAAATCTCTTACACATTCATTTATTCTTCTGGATTTACTTTAAAAAAAGATGAGAGAAGTGAACATCTTCCAATCTCCTTTGTTTACTTCTGACTCAAATGTAAACCTCCTCCCCAGCAACTGGAAGTTGATAACCAGAAGACCACTGACAAAATGTGAGGCACTGGAGAAGGGAATGGCAAACCACTTCAGTATTCTTGCCTTGAGAACTCCATGAACAAGCAAAAAGATATGACACGGAAAAATGAACTCCCCGGGCTGGTAGGTGCCCAATATACTACTGGAGAAGAGTGAAGAAATGACTCCAGAAAGAATGAAGAGATGGAGCCAAAGCAAAAACAACACCCAGCTGTGGATGTGACTGGTGATGGAAGTAAAGTCGGATGCTATAAAGGACAATANCTATAGGAATAGCTTTTATAAAGCTTCCAACAGGGGGTTCTCTAAACTCTCCTTTCACATCTCCAACTCTAGGGGACTCCCCTCTGCCCAGGGCACCCATTTTTGGTGGCTTGCTTCCAATACCAGTACTAATTCTCTGTCCAGGTTTCCCAGCCAGGAAATGACACCATCCTCTTTTCACTTCCCAAGCCCTGCTTAAAGCCTGCACCATCTGATTGTTCCCCAAACCCCAATTTCTAATCAGGTATAGGATGGGTCAGGCCTAATACTTTTAATCAGCTCCTTCTCCCAGTCCCATAATTCTTAGCACATAACAGGTCATCAATAATTCATTGCTAATTGATATTTTAAAAATATTAAGAGTTCAACCTTAGCAAGTGAAGGTTTCTTAATTTGAACTTTGTGCTTCATGTGATGTTTTTGACCAAATAGCCAGGTGAGAATTATATCATCAGTTAGAATAAGGATATAGTTCCTTAGCAGATGAAGTGATAATTGTATAGTTTATACATCATTTAAAGACTCCTGTGGAGAGAAAAGTGCTGTATACAATGAGAAATGACATTTCAGAGAAATTTTGGTAAAATCTACCCAGCCCACAGGAGAGAAATTATTCCTTTAAATTTCTCGTGTTTTTCTTATCCTCTACTGTGCAGACCCTAGCTAGCTTTCCTAAAGCAAATAAATGATTTTTCCCATTATACTAATAATGCTAGCATATTAAAATTTCATTAAAGATGCAAAAATTGAAACTTTGGCAGCCAATTTTGTTTTATTTTCAAATAATTTCAGTAGAATGGATAGAAACAGGATTTCCTTATTTTACATGTCTTTTCTTAACATACCTGAAAACAGAACTAAAGATCAGTTATGTGCAGTTCATTAAGGCCCAGATTCCTTTCTGATCTGAGATGAGGTGGTGAGGTGAGGAAACCACCAGTTATTAGACCAAGTTTCCAAAAGCCATGCTGCTGGAGTGAAACTTGCTAAAAACAAGATGATTCATGCTGTTGTTTAGAAGCTGGACCACAGGAACCCATCAGAGTAGACTAATTGCCCTCACTTCTCACACTCCAGTTATAAACCTGTTAAATTCAGGGAATGCAGCATTAAATTATTTGAGGACTTCTACTTCTCAGAGGATTCAGTGAGGTAGAAACTAATACAAAGGACAAGGAAGATTACTCTCTCCTATTTAAACCTTTAAAAACAATGAGCCTCTCAAAGGCTCATACAGATACTTAAACATGCATGTACATGTACTTGTTTATAGCAGCATTGTTCATAATAGCCAAAAGGTGGGAACAGCCCATCAACAGATACCTGGATAAACAAACTGGTATATACAATGGAATATTATTCAGCCACAAAAGGAATAAAAGTACTGATACATGCTATAAGGTAGATGAACCTTGAAAACATTATGCTCAGTAAAAGAAGCCAGACACAAAATGTCACATATCATATGATTCCATTTATAGGAAATATCCAGAATAGATAAATCCATAGAGACAGAAGGCAGATTGGTGGTTGCCAGGGGCTGAGAGGAGGGGGAATGGGGAGAAACTGCTTAATGGGTAAGGAGTTTTACTTTGAAATGATGGAAATGTTCTGGAACTAGATAGATATGGTGGTTGTATAACACTGTGAATATACTAAATGCCACTGAATTGCTCATTTTAAATAGTTTATAAAAAAACGAGCTCATGTCTTAACCAGGTTCTTGCCTCTAGAACCCTCTTCACTCTACTTTATACTTACCTTGCACACCATGGATGTCTTTGCTCCAAGCCTAGCAGCTTGGACACACTGGTTGGCACCTTTCCCTCCAAAGCCAATAAAAAACTTATGTCCATGGATGGTTTCTCCAGTTTTTGGCAGACGAGAAGTAAGGCTATAATTTAAAAGAAAAAGAGGGAGAAAAAGCACATTGGAAACTGCGGTCAATTTGAGTTTTTCAGAAGACAGAGGGAAGTTTATCTGATGGAGCCCTGGTCTCAGCAGCCAGAACTGCAAGCAGGAGCAAGAAAGATTCTCTTTTCCTTGAAGATAATACTCAGTAGTTTGTATCACTATCAAGAAGTCATCTGACAAAATTCCTTGCTCTCATATTGCTGTGGCTCTACTTCAGAGCACAACTCTTAAGTTTGTACTGCATCAGGGTTGTTCACGCGTGCCTCTGTTTTCCTTCTCGTGGAACTTGAAGAGGGAAGTAACTTCATATTCTCCCTTCCCCATGCCCAGCACGGAACTTTATTCACAGTGGGACTTAATAAATGGGACCAAGTTAATGTGTTCTGTACAGGTTTATCTAGTCACTTACAAGAAGGAGGAAGTGTGCTATAATTCTGGTAACCATGTGCAGGACCTAAGGAGAAGAGGGACGTTGCAAATCCAGGCATGAAAGAATCTTATTTGTTTCCTTGGGGGTGAGGTAGAAGTAGGGTATTTAGATGGCAGGATTAGGTTTTAGTCCTAGTCCATCTTGTATACCATCCATTTCATGCACTGACTCAAGAAGAGCAGTAATCAAAAAAAAAAAAAGAATTCTAAAGATCTTAGTTTACAATTTTTACTATAGAAAATTCCAAACATAAAACTATAGAAAATGTTATAGTGACTTTCCCTAGCCCCATGTACCTACCACCCAGATTCAATTATTGTCAACTCAAAGCCAATCTTTTTTCAGTTTGTACCTTTACTGATGTCTCCAAGTGCTAAGGATTTTTACTGACATGTTACTGCCTAGTGAGGATAGTACTGAGGCAGAAAGAGTAAAAGACTTTCTCTAGGATAACATTAAAGATGTAAGATGTGAGGAAACAGTACCTTTAAAGAATAGACATCTTTAAAAGGAGAAAGAGTTCTGGGTATATGGACAAGTGGAGAAGATGGACTCCAGCAGCATGAGGACTGTTCAACTAGCCACAAAGAAGTGGGCCAAGGGCTGTGCGTGTGTGTGTGATAGGTTGCTTTAGTCATGTCCAACTTTGCGACCCTATGGACCATAGCCCAACAGGCTCCTTTTTACATAGGGTTCTCCAGGCAAGAATATTGGAGTGGGTTGCCATGCTCTCTTTCAGGGGATCTTTCCAACCCAGGGATTGAACCTGGGTCTCCTACATTAGCAGGTAGATTCTAGGGCCTGGAGCCAGCGGAGAGATAGCAGGCATTAACTAGCTTTAGACAAGAAAGAAAGGCCAAGAGATAAGTCCACAATAAGTCAACTGAGAACCTACTCTGCTTTAGCAGGTTAGAAATTTATATTCATTTCCCACATAGGCTGCAATCTAACAGAAGACAGTATCTTACTGTATGAGAGTAACAGAACAGTGCCAGTTCCTACAGGTCCCTAACAGCCTATTTGCAATGGGATGACATGACTGATGCCAGGAACACATGATCATGTCAATAAAAACCAAGTTTGACCTGTGAACCTCCCTTATGAAGTTATAAAAGTCTCAATAAATTGGGCTAAAACATTGCTCAGTTCCCTAGCAATGCCCTGTCAAATATGGTTATTTGAGATTCAAAAGAGACTCATCAATAATTTGAAAACATCCCACTCTACTCCTCCCCTTTTCAATTCTATTTTTATCTTGGATTCTAAATGCATTTATAGTACCGATGGAAAAAATATACATCTACAAGGTTCACTTCTGAAAAAGGTACTCAATCAAGAGAAAAATGCTCTTAATGTAATGTTATTATCCTGTCATTTAATTTAGCAATGACAAGTGATGAGAGTTTGATTTGCATCAGAAATCTTAAGCACTTTAGGATTCTGTTATGAACAGGCAATGATGAGTAATCTGTGTGATTGAGTAACTGTGTGAATTCTTGGCTTATTGATGCTGCTACAAACAACATTCATAACAATCTTAAAAAGAAAAAAGTATCCAATGTGGCTAAAAACAGGCCAAAATAACTTAATTAGTAAGACTGTCACTAAAGAAACTTATGACTTCCACTATATTTATACTTAGATCTGGGTCACAATTCATTGGTTTGAATTAAGTGCATTTTTTATTATCCACTGTGGGAAATCATGAAAAACATATCACCAGATTATTATTGGGATGTACGTGTTTGTGGGGGAGGAGTGAAGTCAAGGGTACAGCGTGTATGTGTTTGACGTGGGAGCAGATGGCTGAGATTTAAACTCATTTCTAAACAACTTGTATTAACACAAGCACTGTACTGATTTAGGCATGACTTAAATTTCTCACTCCTTTGGAATGCTACTATTTTCTTTTCTGTCTGCATCTCTGTTCTACTCTTATCTCTTCCTCCTCTCAGTTGTCGCCTTTTCCAGCACGAGGACAGGGACCAATGTCTGTGCCATCTCATCCCCATTTGCTGACTGGATGGACCTTTGTAAGAGTCTCTTCTTGTCTCTGAAGGGCAGCAGAACATGCCACCCTAGAATGTGACTGTAGGAGTTGAGGACATGCCACTGAAAAATGTGCTGCTTTGGCATATTATCTGGAGTTGTAGGCACCTGAAAACCAGCAGATGCAGGGAGAGGTTTGCTCTGAACTCGCTTATCTGCCTATAGGAACTCAGCTGCCATCAGTCCCCTTCCTGGAGTTTGATCAACCAGACTGGATGGACTCTTGTCACAGGAAAGGAGAAGAGAAGTCAATACCATGCCTAGACAGCCTTTCTCGCAGACTATCACACCTCTCACCTATTTTTCTAAGGGCCATCAGTTCAGTTCAGTTCAGTTCAGTTGTGTCCGATTCTTTGCGACCCCATGAACCGCAGCACGCCAGGCTTCCCTGTCCATCACCAACTCCCGGAGTCCACCCAAACCCATGTCAATTGGGTCGCTGATGCCATCCAACCATCTTATCCTCTGTTGTCTCCTTCTCCTCCTGCCCCCAATCTTTCCCAGCATCAGGGTCTTTTCAAATGAGTCAGCTCTTCACATCAGGTGGCCAAAGTATTGGAGTTTCAGCTTCAACATCAGTCCTTCCAATGAACACCCAAGACTGCTATAAGTCTGTCCTAAAAATCATCTACTCTCCCCTAAGGGTTCTACCAGACTTCCAGGTGGCTCAGTGGTAAAGAATACACCTGTCAATGCAGGAGACGTGTGTTTGATCCCTGGTCCATGAAGATCCCCTGGAGGAGGAAATGGCAACCAACTCCAGTATTCTTGCCTGGAAAATTCCATGGACAGAGGAGCCTGGTGTCCTACAGTCCATGGAGTCGCAAAAGAGTCAGACATGATGTAGACTAAAAACAATGAACAGACTTAACACTCCCCTCTCCCTTCCCTATTAAGATGTTATTTGATCCCAAATTCTAAGTCACCTTGTGTATTAATTTCTTCCCCCGGATATCTCCCATGTATATGAGGGACACATGTTACTGAATTTCTGCTTTCCTCTTGCTAATTTGTCTTTCATTACAGGGGTCTCAGTCAAGAACTGAGAAAGGTAGAGGGAAGGTGATTATTTCCTCTCCTACATCTCTTTTCCATGTCTCCCTTGTATGGCATCCTTTGTTTCTTCTTATTTGAAGATGTGGAGGTGTTGACAAATGGGGAAGAGGAGGCTTGGATGACTGTTCAATTGCCTAGAAATAACAATTCCTTGTTTTACAAGACCTTCTCCACTGCATTCCCAATATCAGCTGCTGCTGCTGCTGCTAAGTCGCTTCAGTCGTGTCTGACTCTGTGTGACCCCTTAGACGGCAGCCCGCCAGGCTCTGCCGTCCCTGGGATTCTCCAGGCAAGAACACTAGAGTAGGTTGCTATTTCCTTCTCCAATGCATGAAAGTGAAAAGCGAAAGTGAATTCGCTCAGTCATTTCTGACTCTTAGCACCCCCATGGACTGCAGCCCACCATGCTCCTCTGTCCATGGGATTTTTCAGGCAACAGTACTGAAATGGGGTGCCATTGCCTTCTTCCCAGTATCAGCAGCATTCTTTTTCTATTAATATAAGCAAGAACTGTAACTATCATTCTTACATTCAGACATTAACTCAACAAATGTTAAATCAGTGCTTTCCAGTGAACTTCCTACAGGGCAAAATCAGCTTGCTGACAATAAGATAAAATCTAGCCATGATGCAAATAAAAGAGGAGTGAAAAAAACATGTTACAGAATAAGATTAGTATAACCTGATTCATATTTCTTAAAAGGAAAAAGATACTATGTATATATCCTCATATGATATGCAAATGTATAGAAAATGAAATGTTAATGACAGATATCCATGAGAAAGATGGGAGTGGGGAGCAAAAGTACACGGAAATGTATGTACCAAGAATATCTTTGTGTTTTATGGGAAGCCACTTGTAACTATTTCAGATTTATCTGGCCTCCCTACATCCCAGGCAGTTGGCTTCTTGCAGGTGCAACCTAACAGAACTTTGCCTTGGGCGACTCTCTCACCATTTCAGGGTTTCTGTTTCTGTTCTGGGCTGTCCTGCAGGACAGAGAAATCTGTTAAAATACGTCAAGTATCTTGGTATAGCTGCTTCTGCTTCTTGGCTTCACTTTCTCTGGCTCTTGCTTCCTGGATTATAGTCTAGCATAGAGGAAGTGCATTCAAACTTTTGTCTTATTGATCTGCTTTTGCTAAACCCAGATTAAGGCAGTTTATTGCTGATTTATTATTTTTTAAAAGTGAATGAGTTAAAGAGTGGAAAGTGGACTGGAAAGCAATGAGAAAATTAAGTTACAAATAGGCAGAAGAATTTCTGAATTAAAGATCCTAATTTACTTTGAATTAGGTTTTTCTTTTTTCTTTATGAAAGCCATGAAATTAAGGTCAGGTTCATGAAAGAACCTGCACAACGTACTGTCCTCTGTATGAAAGCATCACCGTGATTCTTTCCAGTTCAAACATGAGCTCTCAGTAGGGTGTCAAAGACTGTACTCAAGTACTCAAAGGGAAAAAAAAAAAGGAAGTAGTACTGGTAGAAATATGGGCATCCCAGGTTGCTTGGTGGTAAATAATCTGCCTGCCAATGTAGGAGACTGGGGTTCAGTTCCTCGGTGGGGAATAGTCTCTGGAGGAGGAAATGGCAACCCACTCCAGTATTCTTGCCTAGAGAATTCCATGGGCAGAGCAGCCTGGCAGACTACAGTCCACAGAGTCACAGAGTTGGACAGGACTGAGCACACACTGGTAGAAATACACTGTTGCTACCATTTAAATTTTTAAATAGTATAAACTTCTGAATGAAGGAGAAAACCAGTTATAAGAAATATATTTGAATTTAAAACAAATCTGTAGGTTTAAAATGTCGTGATATTTCAAATTTGGACAGAAGGAAGAACCAATAAATGTTTAGAGGTGGCCCCCCCAGTCTCCTGGGCCATGAGAGGCCATGCAGTCAAAGCTTGGTTGTACAAGGCAGGAGGCCTGAGCCACTTACAGCCTGCATTACCTTTGACAGCTTTTCCCTCTTTGAACCAGATTCTTCTCTTGCAAAACAGGTTTAATAATACTTGTCAACTCTTTAAATGCCTGGGTTTTGTACTCTGAGTTATTTCACTGACAGGTATTATCAGAACAACTTATCAATTGCTTTTAACTTCTTGACAATGACGTCCCTGTTAAAGATTCTCACAGATGATTCATATGGAAGGAAGGAATGACCTGGTGAAACAGGGATGAGAAGCGTTTTGACCAAAGAGGTCACACTGATACTGACTCCAGCCAAAAGTCAAAGGATGTGCTGCTTTTTGCTTTTGAATTCCATCCTTTCTTCTTTCAGGCTACAAGCTTCTCACATGGTACACCCCTGTAACAGGGGATTGTGCCATTCGTTTTTACCCAGTTAACATTCATTACACTCATTTATTATTCCTACAGCCTGTAGTTTTCACCCATATCTATTCTTCTCAGCATTTGTGTATGTCACATTTACAAGCATAAGAGTAGTTCCCAAACCAAGCTAGTGACAGCTATTTCTACCCTTGTAAAAAGAACTTAGCCTTGAAACCAAAACTTCATTTTGTGGAGCCTAACCCTACATTTGCAGACATACACTTAAGATTTATTTAAGGAAATGAAACATGAATTAGGCGTTAAATGCGTCTTAACTGATTTCCATTTCTAACTCTTTTCCTGGCTAAACAAGCCTGTGGCTAAAAAGTCATTTTGTCTGAAGATACAGCTACTCTTGAATCAATATAGATAAACAATATTCTAGTCAGAAGTGGCCAGCCTTTCAGCGTGTCATATACTTGACCCTTATTTATTTAAATTTTGCTTATGTGTGAAAAAGCATGCTAGTCATTGGAAGAGCCAATAAGGCTTTAGCATGTTATGGTTTTCCATGGGCTTCCCAGATCACCTTATAGGTGAGATACCTGTACCTTACTGAATTTTTGTGAAGTATTCATTCATTCATTCTGACAAGAAGCACGAAGTTTGTGAACCAGATCCAGGCTTTTAATTACTCATAATTGTGTTAGTTCTCTGTGTATCAATCCCCCATGGGGTGAGGTGATGAGAGAAACCTTTAAATAATGAATTTTGGGAGTTGAGGCAGGACAACCGCTACAGCTGCTGTACCTCCTGCCCTCTAGGGTGGGAAGGGCAGAGAGCAAGGGTGGGAGGGAGGAAGGGAAGGGGAAGAACATGACCTACTGACCTTTGCTCTGCAGTGTAAACCAATCCTCTTAGGGGAAAGGAGGGGGAGGTTTCTAGGCTTATAACCCCGAGAATGTAAATAAATGTATCCAAGGAAAAGTCTAAATCTCTCCAGAGGTCTCTGACTTTTAGGCTTTGTTTGGCATTCAAAAACACTCTTTAATCCAAGTGCCAACAGACTTTCTCAGAAAGTCCTGATCGCACAGCAACGTGAAAACATTTATGGAGAACTGCTTCCCAACAATTTTCTTCATAGCAACACCACTGCCCAACATTACAGTACTCACTTCTGTCCTCTTGTCCTAGTTTCTTCAGGATTCAGTTCAGTTCAGTTCAGTTGCGTCCAACTCTTTGCGACCCCATGAATCGCAGCATGCCAGGCCTCCCTGTCTATCACCAACTCCGGAGTTCACTCAGACTCACGTCCATCGAGCCAGTGATGCCATCCAGCCATCTCATCCTCTGTCATCCCCTTCTCCTCCTGCCCCCAATCCCTCCCAGCATCAGAGTCTTTTCCAGTGAGTCAACTCTTTGCATGAGGTGGTCAAAGTACTGGAGTTTCAGCTTTAGCATCAGTCCTTCCAAAGAACACCCAGGACTGATGCTTAGAATGGACTGTTTGGATCTTAATTGTACTCTATTTTTTCTTCAATATACTTCCCAGGTGGCTGAGTGGTAAAGAATCCATGTGCCAATGCAGGAGACACAGAAGACCTGAGTTCAGTCCCTGGGTTGGGAAGACCCCTTGGAGAAGGAAATGGCAACCCACTCCAGTATTCTTGCCTGGAGAATTCCATAGGCAGAGGAGTCTGGTGGGCTACTGTCCATAGAGTCGCCAAGAGTCGGACACAATTGAGGGGGTAACAGTGATGTTATTGACTCTTTTTTTCCTATTTTTAAAAAAGTGACTGATCTAGGGTTNGGAAGACCCCTTGGAGAAGGAAATGGCAACCCACTCCAGTATTCTTGCCTGGAGAATTCCATAGGCAGAGGAGTCTGGTGGGCTACTGTCCATAGAGTCGCCAAGAGTCGGACACAATTGAGGGAGTAACAGTGATGTTATTGACTCTTTTTTTCCTATTTTTAAAAAAGTGACTGATCTAGGGTTTACAATATGCACTTTAACTTGGTTTATTTCCCAATGTTACTAAACTATTTTATTTATAAATGTAATTTACAGTAGTATTCTTCCATTTCCCCTTCTTAACCTCTGTGCTATTATTGGCATACATTTTACTTTGACATGATATAAACATTACAGTATTGTGTTATGTTTATTTAAATTGTCAACTGCCTTTTAAAGAAATTAAGAAATGAAGAAAATAACTCTTTGCATTTACCCAAAGATTTACCACTTCTGGGGCTTTTCCTGCCTTTGAGTGCATCTGAATTTCCATCCAGTATTATTTTAGTTTCCCCTAAAGAACTTCCTCCAGTATTTACTGTAGTGCAGGTTTCTAGTAAGAAATTCTCTTGGCTATTGTTTTTGTCTTTATTTCCCCATCATATTTGAAGGATATAGAATTTTATGTTGACAGTTTATTTTTCCAGTACTTGAAAGATTTTTTTTTTTTCTGGTTTGTATTGTTTCCCACAAGAAGTCTGCAATCAATTTTTGTTCCCCTTATGTAATGTAGTATTTTTCCCTCTGGATACTTTCAGGAGTTTCTGTTTATAATTGGTTTGCAGGAATTTGATTACACAGTGTCCTTTGCTATGGTTTATACTGTTTATTCTTCTTGGGGTTCATTGAAATTCTTAGATTTATGTGTTTATATTTTTTATAACATTTGAAAAAAATTCAGTCATTATTTCTTCAAATATTTTTTGTGCCTCTCCCCCTTTGTTTTTCTTCTTAGATTCCATTTACATGCATGATACACTGCTTGTCTCACATCATAGAAGCTTTGTGCATTTTGCTCAGTCATTTATTTCCCTCTATGCTTCAGTTTAGATAATCTCTATTCTGTCTTTGAGCACAGTGATCCTTTCTTCCATAATGTCTACTCTGCTGATAAACCCTTCCAGTGAATTTTTCATTTTAGATATTGCGTCTTTCATTTCTTAAACCTCCATTTGATTCCTTTATACATCTTCCACTTTTCTCCTCACTATACTCATGTTCCTCTTTAAATCACTGAGCATATTTATAAGGGCTCTTTTAAAATCCTTTTCTGCTAATTCCATTATCCTTGTTGTTTCTGTGTTGGTTTTGACTTTTTTTTCTTGGTTATGGATAACACTGACCTAAACCAAATTCCTTATGATTATACAGTGGAAGTGAGAAATAGATTTAAGGGACTAGATCTGATAGATAGAGTGNTTGACTCCAGCTAGCATAAGACACTGTGGAAATGAAGAAGAAAAAGGTCTCACCACTGGCTGCCCTTAGAATCAATTAAACTAGACTTCCAGGGATAGGGCCCAGTCATCAAAATTTTTTTAAATAAATTCTTCCCATAGATTTTTTTAAAGGTGATCAATAAAGATAGAGAAGTATTTAATAACTATTCACCTTTACAATTATCTTTGTGACCCCATGGATTGTAGCCTACCAGGTTCCTCCATCCATGGGGATTCTCCAGGTAAGAATACTTGAGTGGGTTGCCATTTCCTTCTCTAGGGGAGCTTCCCAATCCAAGGATCGAACCTAGGTCTCCTGCATTCCAGGAGCTACTGTCTGAGCTACTAAGGAAGCCCATTTATCTTCTCTTCCTTTTGCAGAGAGAAAAAATATGTTTTTATTTTTTAATTGGAAGATAATTGCTTTACAATGGTGTGTTGGTTTCTGCTATACAATAATGTGAATCAGCCATAATTATGTGTATGTCCCCTCCCTCTTGAGCCTCCCTTCTCCCTCCCATCCTACCACCATAGATTTTTAATGTGCCACCAGAGTAGAGAATAGTGATTAATCAATAAAACCAGGAACTGTGAAGTCATGTGAATGTGGCAAAACACACTCAATTTTTTGGGGAAAAAGGAGAAATTATCCTTTGAGAGAATGGGAGTAGGGTTATTCCTGACCCTGGGGAGTCATCCTTGGCTTGGAAACATCCTTGGAAACAGTGGCTGACTTTTGGAGCTCCAAAATCACTGCAGATGGTGACTGCAGCCATGAAATTAAAAGACACTTCCTCCTTGGAAGGAAACTTATAACCAACCTAGACAGCATATTAAAAAGCAGAGACATTACTTTGTCAACAAAGGTCCATCTAGTCAAGGTGATGGTTTTTCCGGTAGTCACGTATGGATGTGAGAGTTGGACTATAATGAAAGCTGAGTGCCGAAGAATTGATGCTTTCGAACTGTGGTGTTGGGGAAGACTCTTGAGAGTCCTTTGGACTGCAAGGAGATCCAACCAGTCCATTCTAAAGGAGATCAGTCCTGGGTATTCATTGGAAGGCCTGATGTTGAAGCTGAAACCCCAATACTTTGGCCACCTAATGCAAAGAGCTAACTCATTTGAAAAGACCCTGATGGTGGGAAAGATTGAAAGCAGGAGGAGAAGGGGATGACAGAGCATGATACAGTTAGATGGCATCACCGACTCAATGGACATGAGTTTGGGTAGACTCCGGGAGTTAGTGATGGACAGGGAGGCCTGGTGTGCTGCAGCTCATGGGATCACAAAGAGTCAGACACGACTGAGTGACTGAACTGAACTGAACTAGGCAGGAGCTAAAAATAAGAGACAAAAGAAAAAAAATCTTACCCAGATTTTATAAACTGGAATAGAAAAAGGAGGCTTAAACAGGTAAGATGAAAAGTGGGCAGTTTAAAAAGAAATGCAAGATAGGAGAGGAAAAGTACAATTGCTATAGAAAATAATATGGTTCCTCAAAAAATTAAACAGAATTACCATATGATCCAGCACTTCCAGGTATGTACCCAAAAGAACTGAAAACAAAGGACTTGGAACAGATATTTGTATATCCATGTTTCATAGTAGTATTTACAGTAGCAAAACTGGAAGCAATGCAGTGTCCATCAATGAATGAATGGATAAACAAAATGTGGTGTCTACACACACTGGAATATTATTCAGCCTTACAAAGGAAGGAAATTCTGATACATGCTAAAACATAGATAAACCTTAAAGATGTCACGCTAAGTGAAATAAGTCAGTCACAAAACGACAAATACTGTATGATTCCACTTATTCATGAGATACATAAAGTCGGATTCATAAAGAAAAGTAGAATGGTAGTTGCCAGGGGCTGGGGGCGGGGAGGGGTGATGGAGTTATTATTTAAATGAGTACAAAGTTTAGGTTTGGGAAGATGAACAGTTTTTAATTATGGACTTTTTGAGTTAGTGGTTCTCAACCCTGATACATATTAATTTTATCAGAAAGTAATCCAAAAAAAACCCAAGGGGGACTCTGTCTAGCTGGAGGAAATCAACCAGGTAGGGTGGGTCTATTTTTAAATTTTCCTTGCTGCCGCTAGGGTGGCAGACTGCTGTAGGCCAGAGGAAATAAAATATTGTGATTTTTCTATTACTTAAAAAAAAGTTCTGGAGATGGATGGTGATGATGGTTCAATGTACTTGTTACCACTGAACTGTACACTTAAAAGTGGTTAAAATAATTTTATGTCTACTGTATTTTACCATAATTTAAAAAAAATCTGAAAAAAAAAAAAAAAAAGAAGAACCCTCTAAAGGCCACCCCACTCAGTACTCTTGCCTGGAAAATCCCATGTATGGAGCAGCCTGGTGGGCTGCAGTTCATGGGGTCTCTGGGAGTTGGACACGACTGAGCTACTTCACTTTCACTTTTCACTTTCATGCATTGGAGAAGGAAATGGCAACCCACTCCAGTGTTCTTGCCTGGAGAATCCCAGGGATGGGAGAGCCTAGTGGGCTCCATCTCTGGGGTCGCACAGAGTCGGACACGACTGAAGCGACTTAGCAGCAGCAGCAAAGGACAATATTAAGCCTTTTGATACAGGTAATTGCATTATTTGCTTTTTCTTCCTTGCAAGGAAACTTTCCCTAGTAGCATTTTGAACTCCTTCATATCTCTTGCAAATATATGTCAAACTGCTGAAATGCTACTCTAACCTTCCCGATAATGTGTTAGTATCTGAGTCATGGAAAAGGCAATGGCAACCCACTCCCGTACTCTTGCCTGGAGAATCCCATGGGCGGAGGAGCCTGGTAGGCTGCAGTCCATGGGGTGGTGAAGGGTCAGACATGACTGAGTCACTTTCACTTTTCACTTTCAAAGAGAGGTAAATTTTAATCCTGGTTCCAACCTTTATAGTTTGGGGCCATCACTTCTCAGCCTTTTGGCTAAGATCAAGTGTAGTATAGGTTGGGGCCAGATCACTGAAGTCTTCCCAAGTCTTGTTTCCAATAATTAAAATGAACAGGGTGGCAGACAAAAAAGAACTGACTCAAAGTCTCTAGTTTCATTGTATTTAAGTTTCTAAACCACACTTTTGCTATATTACAAATATCTTTGTTACATGGGTAGTTGAGTTTGTATGGTTTCTGTGTTTTTAAAAGTATTGGTATATTTACTATCTTAGTTTCATTATCTCCAACAAGCAGTTGTGAATTTCCTGAGCCAACTTTGTCATTAATTTCTTCATTGTAATTATACAAGCATATCATTGTTTTTTCTTAAATCTCAAAGCCAAATTTAGGATTCACTCCCTCTCACTCCCTGCCCCTCTACTCCCTGCCACCAGGGGATTTGACTGCCTTACAGTTACTTGATAACCATTACTTTGATTTTTTAAGGAGTAGAATCTTCCCTGCTAAAAAGCATGAAACCTAGAGTTCTTTTGTTCCACAAAGTGTGATTCTTTCTAAGAACTCCACTTTCCAGGTCTTGTCAGTGTGGGAAAGCTAACAGGGTTTGCTCATAAAGAAGCAGCTTGACTCATGCCCATTTTACTTAACAGATGTTTTGAAGTCTTTTACTCCCCAAGGATTTAACTTTTTTCCTCTTTACTTACTGTCTTAGTTAAGGCCCCTATCAACTCTTGTGAAGACCACTGCTTTCCCTTGTGTCTCTCTGTCTTCAAGGACAAGATGTTTGATGACTTCCAAACTTTGCCTTTTTTCACGTCTGCCTTTGGCACTGAGCAAGCTAAGCGAAATGCAAACCTGACCGTGTCATTTCTATTCACTGGCTCTCAGAGCCTACAAAATAAGACCCAAGCACCTTAGCATGGCTGCCAGGGCCTTTCACTGACAACTTTTATCTGATGCTCAGCGTACAGTGAAGAGACCCAGTGGTTGCCGTCCCTGGCACACCCATGCACACCCACAGCCATGACTTCACTCCTGCGTGACCATCCCAACTGGCCAGGATGTTCTCCCTTTTCAAGACTTGGCTGGGGAGGCATCCAGGAACATTCCTCTGTGCTCCCACAGAACCTGCAGGTACTGAGCACATCATACTACAGTGATCTGCCTCTGTGTCTGCCTAGTTCTTTGGTCTGTAAGTTCCTCAGGAACTTGTTACAATATGGCCATGTTACCCCAATTGCAGTATCCCCAGCACTTAGCACAGTCTCAGAATTTCAATATGAAATATAAGTAATCAAAATACTGGAGGACATTCATCACAAAGCCCACCTCACCGTGCTCTTCCCACCATGCAGACACTAGGGCGTGAAAAGCTGGCCAAGGAATGGATTGCTAAGTGAAAGTTGCTTAGTCATGTCTGACTCTTTGCAGCCTCATGGACCACACAGTCCATGGAATTCTGTTGGCCAGAATACTGGAGTGGGTAGCCTTTCCCTTCTCCAGGGGACTCTTCCCAACCCAAGGATCAAATTCAGGTCTCCTGCATTGCAGGCGGATTCTTTACCAGCTGAGCCACAAGGGAAGCCCCAAAATACTAAGGTGAGTAGTTTATCCCTTCTACAGGGGATCTTCCTGACCTAGGAATCAAACCAGGGTCTCCTGCATTGCAGGCATTGTTTACCAACTGAGCTACGAGGGAAATCTCAAAGTATAATAATACCAAGCAATAGGTGCCTTTTTTTTTTTTTAAATAGGTGCTCTTTCTTTGTCACATGCAATTTACCTTTTAACATATATTTTCTTTGAAGGGACCAAAATTAGCAAATTTCCCATGCATGACTGCTTTTGAATTTAGAGAATTCAGTTGACAGAAACATGTTCAATGAAATATTAATTGAAAAATTGATTTGTAACTGATAAGCAACTTTCAAGGCCAGTTTAAGGAACAGAAAGAATAATGATGATATGATAATTCTTCTCATATTGGGAATGCATGATACTTCTTGGACCAACATTACTTTGGCTTTTACTTGCCTGAAAATGTGACTGCTAGGGAGATCTTTCTGTTCTAAATACAAGTCAAGAAGCTTTTGTGGAAGGCAGGTTAGAAGGTACTGTAATTCGCCAAACACATATACCTTTTCTAGGTAATAATATAAAATTTTGGCCTTTTTTTTTTTTTTTTTGTAATCGAGGTCCAGCATTTCATCCACTTTGGATCTAAAAAGCTTCTAAATTCACTTCTGCCACCATCCAATTAAAATCTTTTGAGAATTAAGCAATCATTTCCTGACTTGCCAAGGATTAAATTTAAATTTAGATGCTTGGTTGAACATGAGCCTTATCTCTCCAGCCATCACTTTTAATTGGACCATGTAAAAGGATAACATAGGGTTTTAGTTGACATCATAGTCTATTGCCATGGAAATGTAAACATGGGTTTGTATTAAACTTGTCTCCAAGCAAGTTTTAGGGGTATAGATAGACTGGGAGACAGGAGATAAATTATGTAAAACAAATCCTCTCAATGTTGGAGTGCCCCAGGAGCACAGACCTGGGTGATCTCATCTTGTCTCATGGCTTTAAATACCATCTATACACTGATGACTCTCAGATTTATATCTCCAGCTCAATCTTTCCTCTGAACTCCAAACTCATATATCTGTCTTCTTGACCACTTCAGCTGTATGCCTGACAGGCACCTCAAGTCTCACACATCCAGCCTGAGCTGCTAATACCGCCCTCCCCCTGTGCAGTTTGCTCTATCACCATCTCAGCACATGTCAGTTTCCCCTTCCACTTGCAGAGGGCATAGAGCTGGAGGTAATCCTTGACCTGTCTCGTCTTCCTCTGCAAATACTGTCAGCTCTACCTTTAAAATATAATCAGAAGATGCTCACTTCTCCCCACTTGCACTGTTCAAACTACAATTGTTTCTTGCCTGGACTATTAATTCTTAACTGGTCTCCTGTTTCTGTTCTTATGGGTCATATCACGTCACTTGTCTGCTCAAACCCTCCAGTGGCTTTTCGTTTCATCCAGGGTAGGACCCACTGGCCTTTAACCATCAATTATCTTCTTTTCTCCCTTATTTTCTTCTTCAGCTACCCTGGACTCCTGGTAGTTCACTGATCCTACGAGCTGTGCTCCTGCCTCTGGGCCTTTGCATATGCTCTTCTTCTGGTGATCTGTATGGCTTGCTTCCTTTCTTTCCGTAGGTCTTGACTCAAATTACTTTCTCGTTGAGGCTTTCTGTGGCTAAGGATCTAAAATTACTATTTCCACCTCCATTTCATGCTTTATTTTCCTCCTTAGCATTTCTGTAACAGGCTGTAAATTTTACTTATTTCTACTGATATTGTTTGTTTCTGCCACTAGAATGTAAGCTCCAAATGGCAGGGACCTTTGGTTGTGTTTTTCATTGCTGTATCCTCTGCCCTTAGGGAAGTGCAGAGGCACATGGTATAAAACCAATAAATATTCACTGAGTGAATAATTAAAAAAAACAGGTGATACATGTCATAAGAAATAAAGACTAGTGAAAGCATGATTAACCAGTGTCTAAAAAAATTCATCCGTTATTGGGTTTTCATGGGAATCTGTCTTTGGAGGAGCTCTGACTTAATTTTCTACAAGAAGAGACTTGATTTCTTTTATCTTTGCCATTTGGAACTTCAGAGATGATTGTTCAAGAAGGAAGAGAATAATTAATAAATACAGGTGGGTAGTAAATAATGTTCATTGTTTGCCATATTGGATGAGCTAATGATTTTTAAAAATTATTAGCACACAGAGCTTACTATTCATAGTGGACTGAAATTAGAAATGAAAAAAGCTGCTCATTGATTGCATTAACAGTGTCTGGCACCCAGTAATGCAATATATAAAGTGAGTTAGACTTGGATACTATCCAAGAGGGCTTAGTAACTGAAGTAGTTTCATTTCTAAAGTGATTCTACAGTACAGGCATGGGTGTCCAGGTTGGTTATAGTTAAGCTTAGACAGAAACTAAGAAACAGTAATGGAGATCCTATCTTTAGACCTGAAAATGATACATCTTTAGTTGTCATTCCTTGCCAGCTTACAAACCAAACATAATGAATGCACAGACTATAAGCCCTTAAATGAACTGTAGATGAAAAGGGCAATAAATATGTGCCAGTTAGCGGTACAATGATATAATGGAAAGATAAAGGTTGAGAAACCCAGGTTCCCACTGACTGTCTCTGTGATTTGGGGTGAGTCATCTAACCTCTCTTAATTACCTCATCTGTAAAATGTGGAGGATGGACTGATAGGCTTCAGTGGTCCTCCAAGCTCTACATATTGTAAGATTTTTTGACTTTAATCACTGTGGTAGACAGAATTATGCCCCACCCCCACCTCAAGAATGTCTACATCCTAATTCCCAGAACTTGTGAATATGTTATATTATATGGCAAGGGGGAATTAAGGCTGCTAATAAGCTACCTTAAAATAAGGAGATTATCCTGAATTATCCATTTGGGCCCAATGAAATCACAAGGGTACTTAAAATGTAGAAGACGGAGGCAGAAGAGTGAGTGTGAGAGTGAAGTTATGTGAGAAGGGCTTCACTGACTATTACTGGATTTGAACATGGATGGGGAAACAATGGAAACAGTGAGAGACTTTTATTTTGGGGGGCTCCAAAATCGCTGCAGATGGTGACTGAAGCCATGAAATTAAAAGATGCTTGCTCCTTGGAAGAAAAAATATGACCAGCCTAGACAGCATATTAAAAAGCAGAAACATTACTTAGTCAAAAAAGGTCCATCTAGTTAAAGCTATGGTTTTTCCAGTAGCTATGTATGGATGTAAAAGCTGGACTATAAAGAAAGCTGAGCGCAGAAGAACTGATGCTTTTGAACTGTGGTGTTGGAGAAGACTCTTGAGAATCTTCAAGGAGATCCAACCAGTCAATCCTAAAGGAAATCAGTCCTGAATATTCACTGGAAGCTAAAGCTGAAACTCCAATATTGGCTACCTGGTGGGAAGAACTGACTCACTGGAAAAGACCCTGATGCTAGGCAAGATTGAAGGCAGGAGGAGAAGGGGACAACAGAGGATGAGATGGTTGGATGGCATCACTGCTTGATGGACAAGGTTTGGGACTTGGTGATGGACAAGAAAGCCTGGTGTGCTGCAGTCCATGGGGTCACAAAGAATCAGACATGACTGAGTGACTGAGCCAGTCGCTGAACTGAAGAGGCCATGAGCCAGAATGTGAGCAGCCTCTAGAAGCCAGAAAAGGCAAGAAAACAGATTTCCCTTAGAGCTTCCAGAAAGGAATGCAGTTCTACAAAAGACTTGATTTTAGCCCAGTTAGCCCTGTATCAGACTTCTGGACTTCCAGAATTATCAGTATTCAATTTGTATTGTTTAAGCCATTAGGTTTTTGGTAATTTGTTAATGGAAGGGATAGAAAAATAATACAAGCAAAGTTGAAACCAAGTTTATTACAGATGCAGGCTTTTAAATAAAAATCCTATACTCAGGTATTCTGTAAAGATCTTCAGAGGTAGCAATAATCAGAAACCATGAGAAGCCTGTTAGAAAAATCATGGGAGAGTTTGTGTGTGTATGCATGTGCACACTTGCACTAAGTCACTTGAGTCATGTCAGACTTTTTGTGACCCCATGGACTGTAGCCTGCCAGGCTTCTCTGTCCATGGGCTTCTCCATGCAAGAATACTGGAGTGGGTTGCCATTCCCTTCTCCAGGGGATCTTCCTGACCTAGGGACTGAACCCTTATCTCTTATATCTCTTGGAAGGTGGGTTCTTTACCACCAGCACCACCTGGGAAATTTACTAGCGATTCATGTGAAGAATAGAAATCTGGGTATCTTATACAGAAAAGAAAATGTCAAGAGAAGAGAGATCAAAGATTATCCACAACATAAGAGTTTCTTCTCTGGATCTCACTGTACTCATCTGTAAGTACAGTGAAGGGCTGGGATAAATAATCTCTAAATTTCTCTAGCTCTGAAATAAGCTTTTAAATGCTGATGGATGCTACCATGGGCATTTGAGACCCTCCCCTCCCCCAAAGTTTGAAGAGTATTCATTTTAGAAAGTAACTATAATTATCTTTAATGTGTAATAGTCAAACTTCACAGAAAGCTCTACTTAGTTTAACAAGGAGGGGGCTCTGAATTCTAACCCTGACATTCTTATTCAGGTAGAGCACGTGGTGAAATTGTTCAGCTTTCCTTCTCTTCTGTTACTTCCCCTATGGTAAAATTTTAGCGAGATGGATTTTCTAAAGAATGAATTATTTCAGATGTCTCAAGGTTTAGTCTTTCATGTATTGAATAACTAAACTTTAAATATATTTGATGGAACTATATCTAAAGCAAAATGCCCCATTTTTTATATACAATTTAATGATTACCATATTCCTTTCTCTTGAAAAGAGTCATGACTAATAACATCAATTACTAGAGTAATGCTCTAGACAGCATTTGCAAGCTATGGCCTGGAGGCTGTTTGTAAGGTGTAGTCTTTTATATTCTGTACATGTTAAAAAAAAAGGTGTGTGTGTGGGATATGTGACCTTAGACCCTAAGTGGCTCAAAAAGTCTAAAATAAATATTATCTGGCTCTTTGTAGAAAGGTTTGCTGACTCCAGCTTTAGAGAAAGATGCATAGGCCTCTTCATCAAATGTCCAAAACTAGACTGAACTTTGTTATGTCACTAAACGAAAAACATTCATCTTGGCACAAGGTAGCTCAAGTATTCGTAGAAAAATAAAGGCTCTGGGCATTTTTTTTTGGCTGAGCTGCACAATGTGTGGGATGTTTAGTTCCTGAACCAGGGACTCCAACCCCAGATCCACATCAGTGAAAGTGCAAGAGTTCTGTCCATTGGACTGCCAGGGAATTCTCCAGGATCTTGGTATTTAAAAATTCTTCTGTTGCTGGTTGATATACTCTCCTCACTTTCAGGTTTTTTTGTAATTACTACCTGCCCCTGCAGTCTCTCCCCGTTTCTAATCTCAAGTCTGGAAATTTGATAACTGATAGCATATTCAAAAGCAGAGACATTACTTTGCCGACTAAGGTTCCTCTAGTCAAGGCTATGGTTTTTCCTGTGGTCATGTATGGATGTGAGAGCTGGACTGTGAAGAAGGCTGAGCATCGAAGAATTGATGCTTTTGAACTGTGGTGTTGGAGAAGACTCTTGAGAGTCCCTTGGACTGCAAGGAGATCCAACCAGGCCATTCCGAAGGAGATCAGCTCTGGGATTTCTTTGGAAGGAATGATGCTAAAGCTGAAACTCCAGTACTTTGGCCACCTCATGCGAAGAGTTGACTCATTGGAAAAGACGCTGATGCTGGGAGGGATTAGGGGCAGGAGGAGAAGGGGACGACAGAGGATGAGATGGCTGGATGGCATCACTGACTCGATGGACATGAGTCTGAGTGAACAGGGAGGTGATGGACAGGGAGGCCTGGTGTGCTGCGATTCATGGGGTCGCAAAGAGTGGGACACGACTAAGTGACTGAACTGAACTGAAATGAACTGAGCTTATAAACATTGTAAACAATGTAAGATTTAGTCAGTTATGTGAAGACCCTAAAACTAGTTTTTAAGTAAATCACAGGTAGTTTAGTGCAGGGATTTGGTGACTAATTTTGCTAGTCCCAAGGTCTTATTTCCAGGTTCTCAGCTGTCCTTTGAAAAGGCCAGGTGTCAGGATAATGTCTTACTGTAGTGTGATCATTTTTTATGTTTATAATATAAAAACAGCAGTATATCTGAAAAGCCACTCACCAAAAAATTAAACTCAAGCAATCTAAACGGTAGGATTTTCTTGGAACATTTTTTTTTCTTTAAAATAAATATTACTTTACAATCAAAAAGGCGATTTCATTAAAAAAAAAAAAAGATATCTTGGAACCATCTCTCCATTCAATCTCACTGCCCTAACGCAACTATTTTCATCTAGCATATTTTATTCAATGACTTTAAATGGTTGTATATACTGGATTTTTAATTTGATTCACATTTGGTTTGCCATAGGGGTAACCTATGGTTACTCTAATACCGAAAAATAACCTGTAAATATGAAATGCAAGCAAGCTGACAATCAATATGGTGAAAGATGACCGCCTAAAATTTTGGCTTAGGCTCCACCCATTTTCTACACATTCACACGTATAATACCCAACCTGGATAGTGTTACGGCTCAAAACACTTTCCTCCATTTAGTGTGCAAAACAACCCTGTTAAGTGGGCACATTCTCAGAGGTAAAATGACTTGGCCAAAGTCACTCGGCTAGCCAGGGTACAGGTTTAGCAGCCTAGTCAAGAAAACAGGAGCAGGTCTTTGGAGGTGCTGCTAGTTAAACAAGAGCTTTCACTACACGCTGGCCTTTATGTTCTCTCATCTGACAATGACCTTTACAAACTCAAACCTCCCTCTTCTACCCTATCGAGGCACGCGAGGCAGGCTGGGGAAATCTGTAGGTTAGTCACTCAGTTGTGTCCGAGTCTTTGTGCCCTCATACAATGTAGCTCGCCAGGCTCCTCTGTCCATGGAATTCTCCAGGCAAGAATACTGGAGNATGAAATTGCAGCTAGAGATGGGTAATATAGTGCCTGATATTCAGTAGATTTTGAGAATGTATTGGTTCTGTTTCCATTTTTCATAGAAATGAGAGATGAAATAATAGGTATTGTGGGAAAATACATAGAAGAATAATTTTGTAGTGTAGGTAAGGTCCTTTTGCTTTTTTCTAAAATGAGTATTTCTGTTTTGCATATGATCTAGATAAGCATCCTTTCAAGAACTGTGACATCAATGAGCAGAAATAAAAGTGGAAATGTTGCAGAAATAGGAAAGAAATAGACTTCAAAGTGATAATATGGTCTAGTATATTATTCAAAGACAAATTATAAGTTATCTATGTCATCTTTAAAATGGGAATTCTAATATATGCCTTACCATCCAGAATTGTGGAGGTCAAGTGCACTAATGATTATGGAAGCTCTTTATAAGTGATAAAGTGTTATAAAATGTACTTGATTTTTATGACTGATAATACAATGCATTAGATGTTTATTCTTATTTTGTGATGAATGACGTATTGGAATGGTGGTGGGAGGCCACCTGTTAAGTGGTCAGAGGAGGACCTTGTTTTTTATTTGCAGAAAAGATGATTTGAATACTAAAGAATAAAGCTTTTTCTACATCAGAGGTACTGTTGGGTGTCATCAGTATGTAGGGTCACAGTGGGTTTTTTTGTTATTTGTTTTCATGATTGTTATTTATTTTTTTGCCCATTAATACTCTGAAATGTTTAAAATGAGTACTAGTTTACAGCATTTAGCAGGGAGCTGTAAATCCTTATAGGGCATAGTATATGAAAACTAGAATGAGCACATCATTTACTTGGCAATTGTAACTTGCAGGAAATTAATTTGCTTTTGATGTGGGATTATCCTTTCAGATTGAAGAAGAAAACGATCATTTAAATTGACTTATTCACCTCTGAAAGTGGAGGCTTTCATTTAGAAATCTATTAAGAGGAATTCATGTACTCCCTCCTCCAGCCCCATGGGTTTCCAAGTAATTTAGAGATGATTTATTGGTTTTACTTTTGTATTTTCAAGTGTAAGAATTTCTTAGTGCCTTAGAGTCAAAAACTTTTAGATCTGTGATAGTTTGTGCTGCTTAATATCTGGATAGGTGTGTGTTTTCATTATTTAATGGTTACGTAGATTTTTGCTACATCTCAGATATGCTATTTTCTACCAGATTTTTTGAGGGCATAATAGTTTTTCTTCATACCTAAATATTTCTCTAGCTCTTGTCTCCTTATTCATCTTTATTAAAAGCTGCTTCTTGATACTTATGGTGNATAGGTGTGTGTTTTCATTATTTAATGGTTACGTAGATTTTTGCTACATCTCAGATATGCTATTTTCTACCAGATTTTTTGAGGGCATAATAGTTTTTCTTCATACCTAAATATTTCTCTAGCTCTTGTCTCCTTATTCATCTTTATTAAAAGATGCTTCTTGATACTTATGGTGTACGAGGTACTTTTGTTAAACACTAGAGAGTCAAGACAGTTCTGCAGGGAAGAGATCACTAAGCAGGTAATTATACTGTGGAGGGGAAATAAGAAAGAGGTGTATCAGTAAATACACCTACAAGTAAATAACTAGTAAGTAATAATTTCAAGTAGATTTGCTTCTGAAATTTTGCAGTTTTATCAATCAAGTTCTTTCTCTTTGTGGGGACACGGAGGCACCTAACCTAGCAGCGTATGTGTTTTGTGTGTTGAGGGAGAGGATTGTCAGTAAAGCCTTCTTGAGAAGGAAGGACCTGCCAGTTGTAAGACAGAGTAGGGCAACTTTTAAGTAGAGTGTGGCAGCATAGAAACTGGCTTTGAAAAGGGGGAGGCAGTTAGATTTCAGGGGTTGCTGCTTCTCCTGCAAAGTCTGTGTCTTGAGTAGGCGAGCAATAATGAGCTAGGCTCTTTTGGAGGATCACTGCAAGAGGCTGCCATAAGACAAGAGATGAAGTATCAAGCAGGAGACACTTTTGTGTACTGCACCAGTTTCCACAAAGATTGTTATATCTAGTTCCTTTGGATATTCTGATCATCATTCTTTCCTTCTTCTTTCAGTGGTGATTTGCAAGGCAAGTTAAAATGTCTCCAGAAGTGGCCTTGAACCGAATTTCTCCAATGCTCTCCCCGTTCATATCTAGCGTGGTCCGTAATGGGAAAGTAGGACTGGATGCTACAAACTGTTTGAGGATAACTGACTTGAAATCGGGGTATGTACCAGAACCAATTGATCCATTTCCTCATAACAGATCTTTCTCACCAGGCTTTTAAAAGTTGAACACTACAAAAATTCATCAAGTCATGCCCTTATCATGTGTTAAGTTGGTTTTGTCCAGTTGTTCACATTTTATGTTTCAGGTTGTTTAGTTGTGCTGTGGGCCGTTGGTTCATGATCAGAATGTTGTGTGTGTGTGTGTGTGTGTGTGTGTGTGATTAAGGCATATCTCTTTGTTAACAGTGTGCCATGTGGTTTTTAGCTAGTGTGTTTTTCATCATTGACTTATTTCCTTGTTCTGTGTTCTGAGATTCAGTATGCACTGTAAGAGTTGGGATTTGAGATTGTGAATCTGACATTATTTGATAGTCTCTCCTAATAGGAAAATTATAATTGCTAGCCCAAAATGAGTCATTTTTCACAATGGAGTTGAAACAGTAATATCTCATGCCTAGAAATTTTTTTTTTCTTTCTTTTTATTTTGAAATAGATTTACTTAAAGAATAGTTACAAAAATGCTATAGAAAATTAATGCTGGTACATGCTGATAATTGTTCTATAAGTCTTATTTGAATTTTACCAGTTTTCCTGTTAATGTCCTTTTTTGGTCCAGAATCCAATCCGTGATACAGATTGCATTTAGTTGTCATGTCTACCTTATCTTCCAAATCTGTGACAGTTCTTGTCTTTCATTGTCTTCCATGATTTTAAAGAAAGTATTGGTTAGTTACTTTGTAAAATATTGCTCAATATTGGTTTGTCTAATGTTTTCCCTTTATCAGAGTGAGAAATACTCACTCTGATACTCCTCCTCAGTATTACAGAAGGGATATATGATTTTCATTACATCATTAAGATTGTGTGTATTGGTTTTGCCACTGTGAAACTGATTTTCCCTTTGTAATTAGTAAGTACATTGTGCAGTGTGTTTGACATTGTGCGGATGTTCTGTTTCTCATCTTACTTTTGTCCGTTAATTTCAACCTCCATTAATGGTTCTTGCCTGCAATAATTGTTACTGTGGTTCTTGGATAAGAATGATTTTTAATTTCCCTTTTCCTCCTATATTTAGTCATTTAATTCTTCTGTAAAGAAGCATTACCCCTTCCCTGCCAATTTATTTGTTTATTTATATCAGTATGAATTTTGAGGCATTTATTTTATTCTTTGAGTCATAATTCTCAATGAACTGTGTTCATTTATTTTTTTGCTCAGTTGTTCTAGCCTTTGTCATTGGGAGCTCTGTCAAATTGTCTTTTGAGCATATCTCCATAAGTTTTTGAACATTTTCTTCTAGAGATACTACATTCTTGATTTAGCTCTTCTTTTAAGAGCTCTTTTATTTTTACTTTCTACATATCTTGCTATTTTCTGACTAAGCTGAAGACCTGGATATAAGTAAGATAGAGAAGACTAGGTTAGTTGGACATTTCATTGGAGCGGTATGATGCTTTTTAAGTAATTAGTGGGTAGGGGTTTCTTTTTGAGGTGATGAAAATGTTCTAAAATTAGTGGTAATTGTTACACGACTCTCTGTTATTCTAAAAGTGACTGATTTATGCACCTATAAAGGTGAATTTTATGGTTTGTGAATTATCTCTCATTAAAGTTGTCATTAAAAAGACAAACCTGTGTACCCAGGGTTATTTACTGGCTTGAATGGATAGGACATGGAAAAAGATCTTTAGTTTGTCACAAATGTTCTTTTCAGAGATATTGATGACATGACAGGACTGATGGCAGAGGACTGGGAACTGGTTTTTGTCAAATAATATAAACACATAAACTGAACTTCCTACTCTTTTGTTGGTATCCTGAGAAAACAGTTGGATTCATCCAGATAAAGTCCCTTTACTTCTTTGTAGACTCTCTGTGGTGCTTCCAAATTCCTAATGTTTAGTTGAGTGTTTAGGTGCAAATAGTGGATCTGATGATTAATTTGAAATGAATCGACTAGACCTGGCCTTGTCTGGACTAACTCTGTAAAAAATACTTGAAAGGGTGTTTAATGACTTGTAGTATTTATGGAGTTTACTTTCTTTAGATTTCGAAAAGGAGTAAAATGATCTCTACCTACATTAACAAACCTGCTACAGATAAAATGATGTGAAAAGCCTTATTAATCTAGAGAATTATTGATGCCTTTTATGTAGTACTTAACTGAAAGATTCATGAAAGTTCTTTTGAAACTCATTAACAATTCTTTTCTCAGTGTTTCAACCAAAGTATGAATTCCTGAAGTTTCTATAGCAAAACAATGGCAGAGTTAAAGAAAATAATGTGTTTTTTTTTTTAAGTGTGTTGCTTTTGGTATTTCCCTTTCTTTTAGACCAACAGCCACCTGGTGGCTCAAACGGTAAAGAATCTACCTGCAATGCAGGAGATCCGGGTTCAATCCTTGTGTCTGGAAGATCCCCTGGAGAAGAAAATGGCTACTCACTCCAGTATTCTTGCCTAGAGAATTCCATAGACAGAAGAGCCTGGAGAGCTAGACTCCATGGGGTCACAAAGAGTCGGACATGACTGAGTGACAGATACTTCCACTTTTCAGTCCGTTATGAGAATTGGGATCCATGTTTGGAATTTCTCTTAAATCAAATGTTTAAAATGAGGAGACTAATTTTTATAGATCACAAGAGCCAGTATTGTTACCATGTATAGCTACTTGCCCTTGAAGAGATGAGGTACCAGAGTTTCTGTATTCTAGGTCTAACTCACAGAAGGACTAGATAGGGAAGAATCTATGCAAAGTAAGGTTTTTTTTTTTTTTTTTTTTTTAGATAGCAATTCACTTTTATTGCTCTTACGGCAACTAAATCTCTCTACCTTATGTAANGTGTTCATTGGAAGGACTGATGTTGAAGCTGAAACTCCAATACTTTGGCCACCTGATGCGAACAGCTGACTCATTTGAAAAGGCCTCTATGTTGGGAAAGATTGAGGTCAGGAGGAGAAGGGGACGACAGAGGATAAGATGGTTGGATGGCATCACTGACTCAATGGACTTGGGTTTGGGTGGACTCCGGGAGTTGGTGATGGACAGGGAGGCCTGGTGTGCTACAGTTCATGGGGTCGCAAAGAGTCGGACACAACTGTGTGACTGAACTGAACTGAACTGAATGCCTCTGTAAGTTCTACCATGGTGTCTTTCTAATGTAGTAAGTAAAGGTTGAATGAATGAATGCATTAGCTGTTTCCCCAGAGAAGTTGCGCTATTTGGGGATCACAGTAGTTTGGAATTGTGGTTCAGAACATGTTTGTTGGTCTGAGAGTTGATCACTTGAATTCTGTTACGCATAATCCTTTTACATGACATTCCCTGACAAATGAGTTGGTTTTAGAGATTACGGTCAAGTGTGTTACAGTACTGGGTTTACTCTTCTAGGTGGAATTTATATAGAGACCTGGAGGGGCTGAATATTTAATGTTAAGGAATTATTCCATGAGCCTACTGAATGTTTATTAGCTCTCTGCCCTATGTTAATTTGATGACAAGCATGTGTTGTTTGTAAAATGCCATATTTTGTCTTTTTTTAGTGATTTACTAATCTTGAAGATCCCTAAGTGTTCCACATCCTGGAATGATGCCTAAGAGGAAAGCAGGGGAGGGCTCACTGCAACCTGTGACAACTGAGCCTTAATATCTTTTTTCAGCACATCACAGTGACTCAACCTTACTGGCACATGGCTGTGTTCCGGGCATCTGCTATGACATCTCATCCACCCACAACTACCTGTTGCATTTTTTGGGTCCATGTTCTGAATTTCATTACTTAGTTAAAAATAGATACTCAGTGTAGTTGATTACTAAATGGAACAGTTTTAAAAGATGAGCGCTGTCGGCTTTGAAGACTGATCTCAAATTGGCTGCTTTAGTCTCTAGCTGGCAGGCTGAGCCTCTCTCTGTAGCCTCATGTCTAAGGGAGTTGCTGCCCCGAGAAAGTGTTAGTCTCTCTGCTGCTGTTGCTGCTAAGGCGCTTTAGTCGTGTCTGACTCTGTGCGGCCCCATAGATGGCAGCCTACCAGGCTCCCCCGTCCCTGGGATTCTCCAGGCAAGAACACTGGAGTGGGTTTCCATTGCCTTCTCCGAATCACTCAGTCCTGTCTAACTCTTTGCGACTTCCAGGTTCCTCTGTCCATGGAGTTCTTCAGGCAAGAATACTGAAGTGGGTAGTCATTCCCTCCTCCAGGGGATCTTGCCAACCCAGGAATCAAACCCAGTTCTCCCACACTGCAGGCAGATTCTTTAACATCTGAGCCACCAGGGAAGCTTCCCTGAGAGGCAATAGTTTAATTTTGAAGATGGGCAACTTTTAACAATTTAACTATCTAGCTATTCACTTGGTCTTTCCATTTTACTTGCTTTTTCATACTCTTTTGTGATCTTTCTCCTTTTTCCCTGTGCATATTTTTATACTTTATTCATTATGTATAAATGTATCTCTAATATATAGTATTATTTTATATATTTGTTTAAAAAGTTTATGCAAATGATACCATACTGGATGTATTCTTCTGCAAGTTGATTGTTTTGCTTAGTGTTAAATTCATCAGATATATTAATATAGTTAGCAGTTCTCATTCTTTCATTGCACTGCTGTATCATATTCCATTGTCTGAATATGCCTCCAATTTTTTAATTCACTCTCATGCTGACTGACTTGTATATTATTTTAAATTTCTTTTGACAAAGAAGCCATGATGAACATTGTCCCACCTTTGCTCAAGAAGATATTTTGAGATTATTTTCTGGGGCAAAGGTATTTGAATTGGATATGGTTACCCATTTTTGGTTGTAAAATCAGTGGAATGAGTCATCCCATCATTTAAAAACTGAATGAGAAGAGAATGGAACTATCAGAATGTGTCACACTTAATAAGAATAAGCACCATTTTGTGAATTTTCCTTTGAGTTGTATGCTTGAACTGGGTCACAGTATAAAATGTGTGCGATAATCAAAAAAGTTTGAAAGCTACCCCTTTAGGGTATATTCATAGAAATGGAATTGCCAGCTTTTAGGGTATATGGTATTTTATTCCATTAAATATTACCAAATTGTATCAATTTCTTTCTACCAAAAATGAATGAGAGTTCTCATTTTTCTATAGCCTTCACAATACTCTGTGTTGTCAGACTTAATTTTTTGTGAAGCTGATGGATGTGAAGTGGTGTCTCATTGTGCTTTTAATTTGTATTTCCCTGATTACTAGTGTAGTGAAAAATCTTTTCATTGATTTCTTCTTTTGGGAATACCTTTGCTCATCTTTTGGGCTTCCCTGGTGGCTCAGATGATAAAGAATCCACCTGCAATGTGGGAGACCTGGATTCAATCCCTGGGTTGGGAAGATTCCCCTGGAGAAGGGAATGGTTACCCACTCCAGTGGGTAGTCGCAACNTGATTTCTTCTTTTGGGAATACCTTTGCTCATCTTTTGGGCTTCCCTGGTGGCTCAGATGATAAAGAATCCACCTGCAATGTGGGAGACCTGGATTCAATCCCTGGGTTGGGAAGATTCCCCTGGAGAAGGGAATGGTTACCCACTCCAGTGGGTAGTCGCAACCTGGAAGTCGCAAAGAGTTAGACAGGACTGAGTGATTCGGAGAAGGCAATGGAAACCCACTCCAGTGTTCTTGCCTGGAGAATCCCAGGGACGGGGGAGCCTGTCCGTGTAATTCTGACCTGGAGAATTACATGGACAGAAGAGCCTGACAGGCTAGTCCGTGGGGTCACAGAAAGTAAGACATGACTCAGCGACTTTCATTTGCCCATCTTTTAAGTGGATTGTTTATGTGTATGCGGGCGTGTGTGTGTGTATATATATATATATGTGGAGGGAGAGAGCGCGCTTAAAATGTTTATATAGTTTGGATACTAATCTTTCAGCAGTTACATATATTACAATCTCCATTTAGTTTGTGGTTTATGTTCTTAATTTGGTGTTACTGATATCTAGCAGTTTTAATTTAATGAAATCATTCATCAACGTTTTCCTTTTTAGATTTGTTCTCGTGTGTGTGTGTGTGTGTGTGTGTGTGTGTGTGTGTGTGTGTGTATTTGTAAGAGAGTGAAAAGAACCATTTCAGGAAATTCTGTCCTACTCAAAAGTTATATGTCTTTCTCTCAGAATTTTAAAGTTTTCCTTTTTGGGTCTTTAAATAGGAATTTATTTTTCTATAAAATACATTGTAAGATAGGAGTATAGTTTTTTTCCACCAATAAATAATTGGTTGTCCCAGCATCATTTATTGAAAAGCTAATCCTTTGCCTGTGGCTCTGTAATGCTGTGTCTCTTATTAGGTCAAGTTTACATTGCACATGGATCTATTTCTAGGCTTCCTGTCCTGATCAGTCAACCTCCTTGTCCTTGTGCTAGTTTGTGCTGTATTAACCATTACCACTTTATAGTGTATGTTGTGATAGCTGATAGGAAAATTTTTCCTCATCCATCTTGTTCTAATTCTTAAAATTTGTCTTGCCTAACCATATATCCTAAATACTCTTTTTTATAACCTCATTTATTTTGTGTGTTTGTTTGTTTGTTGGCCACGCCATGCGGTTTGCAGGATCTTAGCATCCCAATCAGTGACTGAACCCAGGGCCATGACAGTGAAAATACTGAGTCCTAACCTCTGGAACTCCAGGGAAGTCCTTCATTGAAATGGTTGCATATGAAAAGAATCTGCCTGCAATGTGGAAGACCTGGGTTCAATCCCTGGGTCAAGAAGATCCCCTGGAGAAGAAAATGGCAATCCACTCCAGTATTCTGGTTTGGAGAATTCCATGAACAAAGAAGCCTGACAGGGTACAGTCCATGGGGTCTCAAAGAGTCAGACATGACTGAGTGACTTTCACTTTCACTTTTCACTTTCATACTGTTCTTTAAGGATATACCGTAATTCACTGAACAAAACTTCTTTTTGGCTCACTGAGAAAGGAAATGAAAGGAAACTGACCTGGTGAGGGGCTAATTGAGAATTGACCATCAAGAAAGCTCTCTCTGAGGAAATGACATTTAAGGTGAATCATGAAAGATGAGAATAATTCAATGTGAAGAGCTGGGGAAGTTGTTGTAAAATGGAATATCATGTTCAAAGACAGGAGAAAGCTTCCATGTTCAAGGATCTGCAAGGTCACTGTGGTTGGACTATAGGGAGGGAGTGTGAGAGGGAAATAAGGTGAGATTCTAAAGACAGTCAGGGGCTAGATTATGCAGAGTCTGGTGGGCTAAATTTGGGAACTTGGACTTTATTCTGGGTGGAATGAGAAGCTATTGAATGATTTTAAGCAGAGTGACATGATTTTATTTATATTAAAAATATTACTGGTTGTTATATGGAAAATGGTTTGTGTAGGATAAGGTAGAGTAGTTAGCTGCCCATTACAATAGACCAGGTGAGAGAGAATGGAGTCTTGGAATATGGTGGTACCAGTGGAGCTGGAAAGAAATGAATGTATTTATAAGTTATTTAGAAGGTAAAATCAAGAGTATATTGAATTTGGGTTTTGAGAGAGTCAGGAATGACTTCTTTGTTAGCTTGAGTGGGTAGGGTAGATGGTCATGTCATCTGCTGACATGGGAAGGTGAGAAGATGGATGGATGAACTGCTTTAATCTGGATTGATTGTGGTCTAGGTCTGCCAGGCAGCTCTCATTGTATCATGTATCATTCCCTTTACCTCTTTCCTGTGTTGAATCTCATATCTTACTTTCTTGCTTTACCCTCTAGCTTTGTTGGATCCTAAGAAAGAGAGAAGAGGAGGTTCCTTTTTGAGTTCTTGGAAGTCTGGAAATGTCTTTATTCTACTTTAAACTTGGTTGATAATTTGGACAAGTGCAAAAATGTAGGTTGCAAGTTATATTCCCTTTGAAATTTGGAAGCCTTGATCAGTAATCTTGGTGACTCCTAACACATATTGTAATTTTATGGATGGAGTATTCTCTTTTCTGCAGGGATAGTAATTGTATTTTTTTTTTTTTTCAGTTCAAGTATAATTGACTAAATGTTTAAAAAACACTTCTTCTTTACCTTGTAGTATTCCTATTTTCTCTTTCATCTTGGTGGCTTTCCTTAAACTGATGATTCTTGGCTGTCCATGTCTATTAAAAGAGTGAGGTTCTGAAATGTGAAACTGAAGCTCTTTGTGTGTAGGTGGGCTTGTCAACTACTGAGTCTCACTGCAGTGTTATCAGGCAGTGTGGTGTTATGGTTTATATTTATCTCCTATATATTTGGAGATATATATATTTCTTATATATATCATCCACAGTTTGCGCCTTATAGCTCCCCAATTCCTTGGAATTTCCTGAATGATAAGAGCAGTGGGATAACATTTGGTCTCTTGTCCTCAGTTCCTGAACCTGCTTCAGGGAAGGTGACTATTCTTTCCCACCCAAGGTTGGGAGCTGGCTCCTTAGATCGTAGTTTTACAATATTGAGTATTCCTGCTACATAATATTGAGTATACCTCTTCAGGAATATGGTCAATTTCTCTTTTTCACATCTGTTTTTGTATCTGTGAATAAAAGTTTGTGTTTTCTTCATTTTGTTCCTGCTCATTTACTGTTAACTTATTCCTAGGTTGTTTATTCTTTGTGTGCTATCAGATAGAAATTCTTAGTGGTTTTTTGGCATATATGAAAGCTAGTACAGAAGCTAAAGTAGAATCAGGAAATGTATTGAAAAATTTAATAATTCAGAAATCTTTTATCAGAATACTGAAGAATCAGTTCAGTTCAGTCGCTCAGTCATGTCCGACTCTTTGTGACCCCATGAATCGCAGCATGCCAGGCCTCCCTGTACATCACCAACTCCTGGAGTTCACTCAGACTCACGCCCATCGAGTCAGTGATGCCATCCAGCCATCTCATCCTCGATCGTCCCCTTCTCCTCCTGCCTCCCATCCCTCCCAGCATCAGAGTCTTTTCCAACAAGTCAACTCTTCTCATGAAGTGGCCAAAGTACTGGAGTTTCAGCTTTAGCATCATTCCTTCCAAAGAAATCCCAGGGCCAATCTCCTTCAGAATGGACTGGTTGGATGTCCTTGCAGTCTAAGGGGCTCTCAAGAGTCTTTTCCAACACCACAATTCAAAAGCATCGATTCTTCGGCACTCAGCCTTCTTCACAATCCAACTCTCCCATCCATAGATGACTGCTGGAAAAACCATAGCCTTGACTAGAGGAACCTTAGTTGGCAAAATAATATCTCTGCTTTTGAATATGCTATCTAGGTTGATCATAACTTTTCTTCCAAGGAGTAAGCATCTTTTGATTTCATGGCTGCAGTCACCATCTGCAGTGATTTTGGAGCCCAGAAAAATAAAATCTGACACTGTTTCCCCATCTATTTCCCATGAAGTGATGGGTACTTAGGGAGAATTTGGAGAAAGAAAACATAACCGTGACTGGAAGAGCTGAAGCATGGCGGGGGAGTGGAGCTGGGTGGGCACAAGCCAGAAGTCAGGGTGATGGGGCTGGAACCCTCTGAGCCATCTTTAGAGGTGTTGGGTAGTAGCATCATATAGCAGTGAGTGTGCAGGTTTTTCAGCTGGTGAGGTCTGAGTTTGAATCCTTACTTTACCACTTAGTAGCTTATGACCTTTGACAACTTACCCTTTCTGTGCTTTTTCTTACACAGAGATGATGTTAATAATTATATTAGGTAGTTATGAGAAGTCTTGTGGAGCCCAAAGGTGCTGCTATGGCTTCCAATGGGATCGATGTGAACATTTTTGGCTGGGCAAATGAAGCTCCTGAAATGCCACACTACATGGGTGATTGGCTTGAGGGCCTCTACTGCCTCGCCACTGATAGGAATGCTTTTTGGAAGAACTTAATCCTCAGTTTGGGACTTTTTGCTATGGGAGTGTGGCTCGCCAGGAGTTTGAGTGACATTGATCTAATGGTACCTCAGCTTGGGATGTAGCCAAAAAGGCACATAGAACCTCTGTTGCTGTACTTGAACCTTCTAAAAGCAGAGCCTGGAGTCTGTGAGTGTCATAAGAACTTGCCCAGAGGGGCACCTTTCCTCCTCAGCCTGGTTTGCTTTCTCCACAGAGTCACTCAGAACACCATTCTCTGGTCAGCTGTCAGGTTTCAGCTGCAGTGTTGTTTTCTGTAAAGTTGCGTACATAGTTGCTAAGTTTCTGTAGGGAATTATCTTTGCTCCCGTCCTGTGGAATGACCTAATGGTATTTTAACAAATACGTGAAATAAAGACTACTCATAAAGATAAAAAGTAATTATAGAGATGAAATGAGATAACTTATGTAAAGCACTCAGAGTAACTTGGCCATAGTGCTCAATAAATGGTAGCAACTATTATATTGCTATTGTTATGCTACATATAGTGTATATATATATTGTCAGTTTATATATATATACTTTTTCATAGTTTATATATTATATATATTTATTATTTCACTGTATTATTGTTGTTTGGTAGTTGGTAGAGTCACATTGGCATTCCAGAATCAGGGACTCTGTGAAGAGTGAGTGTCCATGTGAGTGGTATAAAGGAGCTGTCTAATAAAACCCAGGTGATTCGAGCAAGCTAAGAACTCACACATGTTTAACAGAGATCAGAAATCGTAGAGCAGAAAAGCACAGGAAAGACAGAGACTTTTGTTTCTAGGGTAACTTTCTATCTTGTTCACTGCTTTTTGGAGATCTATAGAGGGAGGAAAAGTGTGGCTAACTGAGACCCAGCAGGGGGATATATTGTTCATTTGGAATATTTGATTGTGTTGAAGAATAAATGGGTGTGAAGATACAAACTTTTTTTTTTCCCAAGCAGATGGAACCTAACAGTTTTAAACAGCTATTAGAGATTGAACATTGTTTGTCCTGAGCAGAGACAGCAACAGTTTTTAGCAGAGGGTTAATAAGCCTTCCTGGCAAGGCCTGCTAAGATGGTGTGCAGGCTAGATTAGGGAGCTCTGTTGGAGGGTGGAGAGTGAGTGTGGGCAGTGGGTGGGTGGGGTTGTGGATATTACAGAGCACATCTCTGGCCAGGGCTCGGGGTGCTTATCTAGGTACTGAAGCATCTAGAAACCCAGTGAACAGTGCATGGTGTCGATGTTTTGAGTGCTGTCACCATGCTCAGGTCATCCTCTAGGAATTAGTCCTTGAGCTTTCTTAACCATTAGAAGCACAGGTTCTTCATCCTCCACTGCCCCAGCCCCATTTACATGTCTTAGATCTTTGCCCTGATCAGCCTTCTTCTAATTATAATAGTATAATACAGTAATATAAATAATGAAACAGTTAATGGGTCTTTTTAATGTTTCAAAGGGCTGTCATTTATTTTATATTTTGTACTTAGGATTTTTGGGGCAAAAGTCAGAGTGGTGATATTGTCTTTGACCCAGTGAACTCTGCCATCACTAGCCTTGGGAACTTTTGCTAGGATTCCACAGCCTTCCCACAGAGTCTGGGGTGGTGAGTGCTACGATAAATCTGAGTCTGGAGTTTTAGATGATTGTCAGTCCTGGGCTTTTCGTGCCTTATAGTGACTTCATTTCAGGGTGGCTTCTTTTGGGGAAGGGGAATAAGTAGAGGGAAGTAGCCAATTTAATGTGCGAAGGAAAGAATAGAAGATTCATTTAGTCAGTTCCTGGCTTTACTTTGCATTGTTCAAGGGAACAAAAAAATCACTCTTACCCTTATTTTTGTCCTCTCTGTTATGTGCAATTTTAAGGTAGTATTTTTTGACTGGTTTTTGTTTAATTAAAATGAAAATTTTGTAAATTGCTTGATTAAAGTGAGGCTGTTTCAATACATGCTAATAGGTACATCAGTTTGTTTCAGGGCTCCAATTAAGTGTTCCTGTGCCATCACTTACATGTTAAAGGACCCCTTATGTCCAAGTAACACAGCTCCCTTTTTAAGCTTCCATGTTGTTTGAATTATCTTGCTTTTTGATGCCATGGTCTTGAGAAATAATTTTGTAATTTTCCTTTCCAGGGCCACATTTCCTGAGTCATTTAGTTATCTTTCTAATGGCATGTTATGAAAGTTGTTTTTCCCATTGACCTTGCTCCTCTTGACTTTTTGAAAAACGTATCCCTTTTGTTTTCTGAAAAGGTTTTTTTTATCTCAACCTTTGCTCTTGCCAACTTATTGATAAGAGATCTTGAATCAAGTAGAAGTTTTAGGAAGCATTTTGATGTTCTACTATTAAGTAGATATACTGCCCTCAGAAAAATTGCTTGTTTGATCTGTAGACACATTTGTAGCCTGCTAACACTTCTTCAGTTAAAAAGGATTATTTAAAAATTTTTGTGTTTCAGTAAAGTATGAACATGTAGATTCAGTCTGGGACTTAGCACATACTTTGTTTTTAACGTGGTGAAATATACATAACATACATTTACCATTTTCACCATTTTTAAGTGTACAGTTCAGTGTCATTACATACTTTCACATTAAACAAGAGCTCCCCATTCCTCCCTTCCCTCAGCCTTGGCAGTCACCATTTTATTTTTTGTCTTTGAATCTTACCACTTGAGGTACTTCATGTAAGTGAACTCAGGAAGAATCTGTCGTTTTTTATCTGGCTTATTTCACGTAGCATAATATCTTCCAGTTTTATCCATAGCATGTGTCAAATTTTTATTTTCTTTTTCTTTTTTTTTTTGACTGCACGTTGAGGATCTTAGTTTTTATAGGATTTTAGTTCTCTGGTTAGGGATAGAACCTGGGCCCTTAGCATAGTGCAGAGTCCCTACCAGGGAATTCCCAAAATTTTCTTTGTTTTTAAGGCTGAATAATACTTAATTGCATGTATATGCCACATTTTGTTTATCCACTCTTTCATAGATGGACATTCAGGTTGCTTCTACCTTTTGGCTATTGTGAGTAATGCTGCTATAAACATGGGAGTACAAGCATCTATTTGAATCCCTATCTTCAGTTTGGGAATATACCCAGAAGTGGACGTTCTGGATTGTATGATAATTTTATGTCATCACCATGCTGTTTTCCATAGTGTGCTTTGTGTTCAATCATTCAGTCATGTCTGCCTCTCTGCGGCCCCATGGACTGTGACCTTCCAGGCCAGAATAGTGGTGTGGGGCGCCATTTCCTCCTCCAGAGGGCCTTCCGCCCAAGGATCCCACTGGCAGCTCTCCTGTCTGCTGCTGGCAGCGAATTCTTTACCACTAGCGCTGCCTGACTGTTTGCACAGTGGCTGTGCTTCTGCATTGCCCTTGCAATGCACAGGGTTCCAGTTTTTCCACACCCTCACCAACACTTGTTGGTTTTTTTTTAAAAAAAGTTTTTAAAATAATATCCAAATGTATATGAAGTGGTGTCTCGTTATGGTATTGATGTGCATCTCTCCAGTGATATTATCTTTTCATATGCTTCTTGGCTATTTTATATATCTTCTTTGGAGACATGTCTATTCAAGTCCTTTGCCTATTTACATTTTTTCATTGATGTTGTCTAGGAGTTTTTTATGTATTCTAGATATCAAATTCCTTATCAGATTTTTTATTTGTGAATACCTTCTCCCACTCCACGGGTTGCCTTTTCACTTGGTTGACAGTATTCTTTGATGCATGAAGGTTTTACTTTTGTTGAAGTTGAGCTTATCTGTTTTTTCTTTTGTTGCCTGTCCTTTTGGTGTTATATCCAAGAATTTTTTTTTTTCTCTTTTAAACCAAGAAGTTATTGCAGAATCCAGTGTCATGAAGCGTTACCCCTGTGTTTTCTTCTAAGAGCTTTATCCATTTTGAGTTTTGAATTAAATATTTTAGGGTATAGTGTAAGATTAGGGTTCAACTTATTTTTTTTTTTTTGCCCAGTTTTCCCAACACTGTTTGTTGAAAAGACAGTCTTTTCCCCATTAAATGCTTTTGGTACTATTGTTGAAAATCATTTGATGATATATTCAAGGGATTATTTCTGGGCTGTCTGTTCTATTTAGTTGGTCTGTATGTCTGTCTTTTACCACACTCTTGAGTATCATAGCTTTATATTAAGTTTTGAAGTTGGAAAGTAAGAGACCTTCAACTTTGTTCTCCTTTTTCAGGATTGTGTTGGTTATTCGTGAATTCCTTGAGTTCCCATTTGAGTTTTAGGATAGCATTTTCTGTTTCTGCAAAAAATGTCATTGAGAATTTGATAGAGATTGCATTGAATCTATAGATTGGTTTGGGTAATACCAATATTTTAACAGTAGTAAGTCTTCAGTGAACATAGAATGTTTTTCTGTTTATTTGTGCCTTTAATCTCTTTCAGAAATGTTTTTTAGTTTTGAGTCATCAAGTCTTTTGCACCTTGGTTAAGTTTATTCCTAAGTATTTTATTCTTTTTGATACTATAGTAAATGGGATTGTTTTTGTAATTTCCTTTCCAGATTATTTATTGTTAATATGTGGAACTGTAATGAATTTTGTGTGTTAATTATGTATTCTGCAACTTTGATGAATTTATTTATTAGTTCTAACAGCTTTTTTCTGGTGGAATCTTTAGGGTTTTCTAAGTGTGTGACCTTTTCATGTGCAAACAGAGGTAGTTTGCTTCTTTTTCAGGATGGATGCCTTTTATTTCTCTTTCTAGCCTAACTGCTCTAGTTAGGACTTTCAGCCAGAATAATAGCAAGGGGAACACCCTCATAGTTTTACAAACAGTTGAGGTTCTTAAAACTCAGAGAGGCTTTTTTTACCTTTTCAGTCTGTGCAAGCACATAGATTTGTGTCCACACTGTATTTTTAGCTTTATGGTGTAAATAAATGTGTCTGAATACATACTGTTCTGTGTAGGACTGAGGGATACAGTCAGGAAAAATAGAGGGGATGAACATGTTGACAATTTGGGCTGTATACCAGTGACTTTTAGTGGACTTCTGTCGATAAAATAGTCACAACAATAGTAGCAGTAATAGTAGCAGTAATAGTAGCAATAATCTTGGCTAGGCAAATTAGGTATATAACCTCCTGTAACATCACATCACAGCATAACTATAGATATTAGGATCCTCGTGTTACAGGTGAGGAAGCAGTCCTGAGAGGTCAAGGTAAGGGTCTCAAGCTGTTACATGGCAGAACCAGGATTTGAAACTAAGTCTCTGATTTCACAGCCCTTTTGCTTTTCCCTGAATTTGTTGTTTTTGTTTGATTTTAATTCTGTCACCACATCTTAAATATAGACCTTGATTCACTGTGGTACCAAGAAAGTACCAGATAATAAATGAAGGTACTGCATATATTTTCTTTGCTGGGTTAATTTGAACTCTGAGGTGATGTCACTCATCTAGCCTTCTACTTTTTTAGCTCTGTCTGTGCTTGCTTCTTTTTAAAGGCTGGTGAGGGCTGTGCTGAAATTGAGTCAGGCCTTTGTGTCAGCACTTCTTTAGAGGAAGTGGAGAGCCTGTTATCAATACACTTGCTTCTACCTAGAATAGAAGCCTTTTAATTGAGAATTAATGACCTAGAAAATACTATTCCTTGTTATTATTACTGTATTAGTGCAGACCAGGCTGGCATTGGTTAACTCAAGCAACTTTATATTGAGCAGGTGCCTGCTAAGTCCCTTCAGCTCTGTCTGACTCTCTGTGACCCTAAGGACAATAGCCCGCCAGGCTCCTCTGTCCATGGAATTTCTCAGGCAAGAATACTGTAATGGATTGCTGTTTCCTTCTCCAGGGGATCTCTCCCCAACCCAGGAATTGAACCCTTGTCTCTTGTGTCTCCTGACCAGACGAGTCTTTGCCACTAGCGCCACCTAAGAAGCCCCAAAGTGTTAGTCTCAGTGTCTGACTCTGCCACTTCATAGACTATAGCCCAGTAGGCTCCTCTGTCCGTAGGATTCTCCAGGCAAGAATACTGGAGTGGGTAGCCATTCCCTTCTCCAGGGGATCTTTCTCACCCAGGGATCAAACCTGGGGCTCCTGCATTACAAGCAGATTCTTTACCATCTGAGCCACCAAGGAAGCCCTCTTATATTGAGCAGTAAGGACAGTAATATGATAAGAGCTGTTATCATTAATAATGCTATCATTATAAGTGCTTTGAAAGATATTATCATGTTTGATCCTTAAAATAATCTCTTAAGGCAAATAAGGTAACTGAGATTCAAGTAAGTTAAGTGACTTGTTCAGGGTCATCTAGCTAGATGATACCATCAAAAGCAGGTCTCACCTCTTTGTCTCCCTTACAGGATCTGCCTTTTTGCTAATTTCAAGCATACACACACACTCTCTCACACACACACACACACTCTCTCTCTCTCACTCTCTCTCTCTCTCACACATACATAGACTTGAAATAAATATACACACACACACATGTATTTGTTGCCTCAGAGAAGGCAGGCTTCTCATCTGGCATCACAGCTATGTCCTCAGTGCCTAGAATAAGACCCAGCCCAGTAGAGGAGCATTAAGTATAAAGCTGGGAATCTGAGAGTAGATTTCTTGGTTCCACGTTTAGAGCCATATCACAGTTGTCTCCTGGGGTAAACCTTGAGGTTCTAATGATCCATGAGGGCATCATAGATCAAAAAAGTGGCTAGTTGTTGCTACTGCTGGTTTCCCCTAAACATTAAAGTTTTAAGCTCATTGATTTAAAAAAACTTTTATTGAAGTGTAGAATACATTCAGAAGACTACACTTAATCAAATATGAATATAACTGTGAATTTTCACAAACTGAACACATTTGTGTGATCAGCAACTCCCAAAACAGAACATTACCTGCTCCTGATACATCCGCCTGGTGCTTTTCCTTCCCCATCACACACAAAACTACTATCCTGCCCTCTAAAAGCATAGATTAGTTTTGCCTTAAAAAAAAAAAATTTGGTACAAGTAGGATTTATATTCCACAAGACACCATTTTGTGTCTGGTTTCTTTTGTTCAACGTTATGTTTGTAAGATTCTACATTGTGGTGAATATATTGATTCTCCTGGCTGGGCAAGGAGTATTCCATTATTTGAACACACCGGTTTATCTCTTTGGCTGTTGGAGAATATTTAGGTAGCTCCTGGTTTCTGTCTTTTAAAAAAAAGCTGTTTAATTTTTGGGTCTGCTGGGTCTTCCTTGGACATGGGCTTTTTTCTAGTTACAGTGACCGGGGGTGCTCTCTAGTTGCTGTGTATGCGCTTCTCTTTGCAGTGGCCTCTCTTGTTGTGGAGCACAGGCTCTAGCGCTGGTGGGCTTCAGTAGTTGTGGCTCCCAGTCTCCAGAGCACAGGTTTAGTGGTTGTGGCACTCAGGCTTAGTTGCTCTGCCGCACATGGGATCTTCCCAAACCAGGAATCGAACGTGTGTCTCCTGCATTGGCAGGTGGATTCTTTTTTTTTTTTAATACTTTATTTATTTATCTGGCTGCACTGGGTTGTAGCTGCAGCATGCAGGATCTTTTTTTCATTTGTTTTAGCTGCAGCATGTGGGATCTTACTTCCCCAACCAAGAATCGAACCCAGGCCTCCTGCATTGGGAACACAGCATCTTAGCCACTGGACCACCAGGGAAGTCCTGGCAGGCGGATTCTTTACCACCGTGCCACCAGGGAGGCTCCTAGTTTTTGTCTTTTGTGAATAGTGCTGATGTAGACATTCTGGTACCTGTCTTTGGTGAATGTATATAAACATGTTTGAATCCTCCAGATTTTAAATTAAGAACTGTTCATTAAGTAGAATAGATACTTAAAAATGATTTCCATTTTGTATTGTATCTAAATAAGGGAGGAGGTTATGGAGGGAAAAAAGAAGGGCTGAAAAGGAGGCAGAAGGACAATATGTGGAGATAAAATTGGGAGAGGGAAAGATCAGAGAGAAGAAAGGGTGAAGAAACCCAGAGGCCAGCATTGAGAGGGGCTCCTATGTAAAGGGAGCTACTGAAATAGACCCTTGACCCAACCTTGAGTATGGACCTCAAGGTTACTTTACTTTTTTATTTTTTTAAAGATTATTTTTATTTGTAGGATAATTGGTTTATAATATTGTGCTGGTTTCCCATACATCAGCATGAATCAGCCATAGGTATACATATGCCCCCCCCCACCTTGAAATGGTTCTTTTTTTAGTCTCATCAGCTCTTCTCAGAGGCTCTTTGATTTCCAGTCTACCCATTTCCCTCCATCTACATTGTCAGCATCAACTCTTACCTAACTAGTCTCTTCGTAAGTGCTCTAGGTCTTCTCTGTAATTCTAATCAATTTAGTTTAAAATAAAAAATAAATCCTGTGACTCACTCAGAATTATTGAACAGCTTCCCTTTGCTCTTAGAATAAAATCTCCAAATGCTCATTGATTTGCCATGTGGTTGGGCTCCTCTCCCCTGTACTGCCTTATCTTGTGTTGGTTTCCTCCTTGTTCCCTTCCCTGAGCTTCACTGACCTCTCTGTTCCCAGAAGGCCCCAGACCCTTTTCCAGGTGGGGCTTTTGCTCACCTTCTTCCTTTTTCTGGTTCATTCTTTCCCATTACCAATTATCTGATTTTTGTAATGCTTCAGATTTATCTTGAGTGCAGCTTTTTTTAGTTTCAGAGGAGTCCCCCAGCCCCTGTCTGAATTAGATCTCCTGGCTGTGTTCTTCTGTAACATTTTATTTTAGCACTTACTGCCATTTGAAATTATGTGCACAGCTGATTATTTAATGCTATGTCTTGCCAGACTTTTAGCTCTATGAGGGCAGGCACCATGCCTGTTTTGTTCAAAACTTAAAACCCTGCAGATGACACAAAGTAGGCACTTGGTAAATACTTGTTGAAACTCTAAGAAACTGTGCTGTGAGTGGAGTAATCTCAGTGGCTCACCTCTGGGAAGCATTGCCTGTACTGCCAAAGTGCCATTAAAGGAATGTTGATCAGGACTGAATGCCAAGTAGGTTAAGTGTCAGTCTAGAGCATAACAGGTACTGTATGACTGTGTTATACCTGCATGTGTGTGTAAACAGATACCATATGACTGTGTATACCTGCATGCATGCATGCATGCGTCCTAAGTTGCTCAGTTGTGTCTGACTCTGTGACCCTATGGACTGTAGTCCACCAGGCTCTTCTGTCCATGCAGTGCTCCAGGCAAGAGTGTACTGGCATGGGTTGCCATGCCCTCTCCAGGGGATCTTCCTGACCCAGGCATTGAACCTGGGTCTCCTGCATTGCAGGCGGATTCTTTACTGCTGAGCCTTCCGGGAAGCCCATATGTATACCTCTGAATTTCTAAGTGTACACAGGAAGGTTTGGAAGGATATTAAACAAACTTTTTTCAGTGTTTAACTTAGGAAAGGGAAGGAGTGTGAGCAGTGAAGGGATTCTTGGCACTTTCATTTCCATATTATTGTAGTTTTTTTTATAGTAAAAGATTTTTACTTATGTTTATTTTTAAAAAAGGTAGATTTGGCTTAAGAACAGTTTCTGCTGTAGGAGCCCAGTGGGATGAGACAGTAGCAGGAGATATTTGTCTTAGTATTAGGAGAAAAGACAGACATTGGGATAGAAGATAGAAGAAATGGAACTGGAGGAAGAATCTTCTAGAAAAAGCGTATTTTTCACTTTTTGCTTTTCCCGGTGTAGGTTTATCATCAGGATTCATTGTGTGAATATATATTTTATATTGTAATAATGACAGAACTTTCAATAATATTCCTGGAAAGAATATAAAATTTGTTTTATTGTGAATTGAACAGTGGATTCAGAGCTCTAAATAGACAATATCTTTCGTATATTTGCCTGTCTTTACCATAAAGAAATGGGTGATAAATGTATTTAGCATTTGTGAATAGTATAAAGCTCTCTTTTCATTGGCTTTCTTTGTCTTCAGTAAATCCATGAGGAATGTTTTTATAATCATCCCTTAAAATTTATGTGTATATATATTTAAAACCGTGAGGACATAAGTCTCAGAGAGGTTAAGCAACTCATTCAGGGTTACTTAGCTGATAAGTGGTGGAGGATAGGACTGGATCCCAGGTCTTCTTTATCAGATGTTATTTATTTTTCAGGAAAGCATTGGCCAGAAAAAGATGAAAATCACTTATTAATACAGTATGCTGTGGAATGGGTGTTTTTATGTATGACACTAACAAAACTCATTTACTGGATAGGTTTTAGAAATTGTTAGACAGTTGAGACTAAAACTTAAACATCAGAAAGAAGTCAGTTCAGTTCAGTCACTCCAGTAGTTGAAGTTATTCAGAAAAAGCTGTCTGAAATAACATTTTCTAGGTAATAAGTTACTACAAATGAGCTAGCTCTCAGCATTTTAGATAATTTGACAAGAGTTTGTAGATCTCTACAACTCAAAAAGACTATGGGGAGAGAATACAATTTTATAGTTGAAACTGGAGCAGAAGTTAAAAACATGTAGTTTTTTTTTTATTAAGACTGTCACTGATTCATTCTTTGACCTAAATCTCAGAGTCCTTCGAAGTTCCTTTTTTGTTTTTCTTTTTTCCATTATTCAGGTTATGGAACAGTTGGAAGCATAAATGATATTGCAAATCTTAACTAAAAGTATGTAATTATTGGCATTCTGGAATAATTTCTTATAGTACAGCCTTGTATATTTATTCAACTTTTCCTCAGAGTAGTATTGATCACATTTTTGTGTAATAAAAATATCTTTGGGAATTGTTTGTTATTGGCAGGTTTTTATAACTACAGTAGTTTCCCTCCTCTCCTCACTTTATCCACGGGAGATATGTTCCAGAAGCCCCCAGTGATGCTTGAAACTACAGATAGTACTGAACTCTACATATATGGTTTTCTTTCTCTACACACATATTTATGATAAAGTTTGATTTATAAATTAGTCACAATAAGAGGTTAACAACAATAATAAAATAGACTAGTTATAACAATGGGGCTTCCTGGGTAGCTGAAACTGTAAAGGATTTGCCTGCAATGCAGGAGACCTGGGTTGAATCCCTGGGTCTGGAATATCCCCTGGAGAAGGGCATGGCAACCCACTCCAGTATTTTTGCCTGGAGAATTCCATGGACAGAGGAGCCTGGTGGGCTACAGTCCATGGACTCGCAGAGTTGGACACGATTTTTGAGCAACTAACAAATACACACAATTAGAAAATACACTGTAAAAAGTTGATACTTCTGAACCATGGTATTGGAGAAGACTCTTGAGAGTCCCGTGGACTGCAAGGAGATCCAACCTGTCCATCCTAAAGGAAATCATTCCTGAATATTCAATGGAAGGACTGATGCTGAAGCTGAAGATCCCAATACTTTGGCTACCTGATGTGAAGAACTGACTCATTTGAAAAGATGCTGATACTGGGAAAGATTGAAGGTCGGAGGAGAAAGGGACAAAAGAGGATGAGATGGTTGGATGGCATCACTGATTCAGTGGGACATGAGTTTGAATAAACTCTGGGAGTTGGTGATGGACAGGGAGGCCTGGCGTGTAGTCCATGGGGTCGCGAAGAGTCGGACACGACCGAGCAGCTAAACTGAACTGAAAATTAAGTGACTTGCAGTGTCTCTCTCAGGATATATTGTGAGCACCCTTTTTCTTCTTAGGATGATGTGAGATGATAAATGCCAGCATGATTAGGTGAATTGAGGTGAATGACATAGGAATTGTGACTTGGTGTTAGTTACTCACAACCTGACCATTTGTCAGAAGGAGGATCATCTGCTTGGGGTGATCCTGGATCATTGAATCCTGACGATGTCAGTGACTGGATGTCAGGAGCAGACTGCATTGATTGTTGGGGATTCCTTATGGGATGGCCGAAAATTTCATCCTGCTACTCAGAAAGGATATGAAACTTAAAACTTATGACTTGTATATTTTTGGAATTTCCCATTAATTCCTTTGGACTTTGACCATTGGTAACTGAAATCTTGGAAAGGGGAACTGCATTTAAGGGGGGACTTGTTATTGTTGTTTAGCCACTAAGTCATGGCTGACTCTTTTGTGACCCCATGGACTGTAGCCCATCAGGCTCCTCTGTCAATGGGATTTCCCAGAGAAGAATACTGGAGTGGGTTGTCATTTCCTTTTCCATTAAGGGAGACTCTATATGTATTATGTCCATCTTTGTACTTATTTGTGTATGAAATGAAAGAACATGTAAGTCAGAAAAGAGTTCTGGGGACCAAAATAGTTCAAATGGAGAATTAAGAGTCCAGGTAGATTGGCAGAATTGCAGAGGTATCAGATCTTTAATCATGAGTTCAGAATGCAGCAGGCCACTACTTCAGGTGTGGAGGCCTATGATTTAGACTTGAGCGATACTTTCTTTAGATTTTCTAAAACATTGTGACTTGCTGCCACAGATTCTGCTAGCAGTCATATTGTAAGATTGGGTGATTCCCTTCAAACTGGATCTCAAATTACTTAATATCTATTTAAAAGGAATGCATCCAAGAACATGTTGGAACTACATCTGGATACAAATGAAGTAGTGTTAGAAATTCTGAGCAGTCAGATAGATAATCTGATGATAAATAATAAGCAGTGAGCTATATTGATATTACTGTCAGTTTAGCAGGGATATCAAAAGAACACTTGGCAAGGAATAAATTAATAGTGTTTGTTACTATGGGAAAACCAAAGTGAGTGGATGGACTGGGGGACTTCAAAGTAAAGCAATTTATCTTTATAATCAAAGACCTTCAGCATTTAAATAAAGGATATTTAGCTAAATGTTTCTCAGTTGTCTTTGGTGAAGGACTAGAGTTTTACAGAGCTTCCAGTCTGTCACCAAGTCCTACCTTTATAAAATATAATAAAGAGGAATTAATAAAAAAATGAAATTAAAAAAGACACATGAAATACAAGGCGTGGCTTTTTAATGTTAAGCTCACCAGACTTAAAACTGCACTTGTAAATTGCTATAAAATTTTCCAAGTTCTTACTCTCAGTATCTGTTCTTGTCTCATCATGGATTAGTAATAGCTTGTAGTCTAGTACTGATCCATGGGTCTCACTTTGAGTATCACTGTTCAGGGGGTTTCTGCATTCTAACAGTCTAAGAGCTGGCCTTTTCAGAATTCTGAGTGGTGAGACGGTGGTACACTAGTGATAAGTAATTGCTAGCTGATAATGGGATAATCTGAGATTTTTTTTTTTTCCTTTTTAAACAAATACAACAGAAAAATATGGTAGAAGGTTGTAAGAATGCAGACTTCTCTCAAAATTACTAAAGTTTTCAATTAATGGGTCAGTGAAAACTGAGTGCATCCTTACTTTATATATGTTTTCTGCATATAGACCAAAGAAGCATGACTTTTGATAAGGAGAGAATGTTTACAATACAGTTCTTTTTGGGAAACCTTCTTACTTTATTCCTGTACATTTTAAAGATTTTTTTTTTTTTTTTTTTTTTTGCTTTTTGCTTGTTAAAGCTAGGTATAGATTAATATTTTCTAAGTTGGCAAACATCTTAACACTCTGCCAGTGACTTGGGTGGTAATTCAGTTTTTCTCTCCTTGTAACTGATGAAGGTTTTATTGACTAGGCTAGGCACATTTAATCAATTTTTATTACACTGTGTTTTGTTAAAATGTTAACATTTGCCATTTCAAGTTTGTTTAATGTAGTTCATGGTAGAATTCGTTTCTTTATAAAAAATATAGTTGTGCAGAGAAAAATATCATATATTAATGCATATATGTGGAATCTAGAAAAATGGTACAGATGAGAGTATTTGCAGGGCAGAATAGAGACGCAAATGTGGAAAACGGTCGGGTGGACATGGAGGGGAGAAGAGGGCAATGCACTGGGAGCTTGGGGTTGACGCATGTGCACTGCCATGTGTGAAACAGATGGTGGGATCCTGCTGTATAGCAGGGAGCTGGGCTGCAGCACAGAGCCATGCTCTGTAATGGCCTTGATGGGTGGCATAGGGCGCAGGGAGGGAAGCCTAATAGGGAGGGGCTGTATGTATGCATAGAGCTGATTCACTTTGTTGTATAGTAGAAACTTACGTAACATTGTAAAGCAACTATATCCACCCCCCCACCCCCTGCCAAAAAAAATAAAATAAAGAACTGGTGTTGGCTTTTGAAGTCATATTATAGTTTAACATTATCTTAGTCTAGTCTGGAGTTATAGAATTTCAGGGTTGGAGGCGTTAAACCCTAACAGCCATCATGTGATCTGTTAGCCCCTCCTGATGCGTCCTTGCTAAATTATACCTACTCAGGCTGTGCCTGAGTATTTCCAGTCAGGGAAACTCGAGTCCCAAGGCTCCTCATTGGGCACCTGTGCTGTTAGAAAGTGCTTTTTTGTCACTTCTGCTTACTGACACAGTAAGGAACAAACTTAACCAGTCCTCCATGTGATAGCACTTTGAATAAAGGAAGGTAGCTGTCGTGTTTTTTGTTTTTCTCTTCTGTAGACTGGCATATAACCTTTGCTTGTATGATTTGTGTCCTTTTACCATTCTTGTTGGCTTTTCTGAAAGTGATCCAGTTAATCTCTGCTTCTTAAAGTGTAACACCTAGAACTGAGCGACTTGTTTGATGGATAGCTTTGACGGCTGTGTAGTATACTACTGTTGTCTTCATTTTTCTGGAAGCTACATTCTTGGAGCTTGTTTTGGACAGAGCATTGGTAGCCACTCCAGTACTATTGCCTGGAAAATCCCATGGACAGAGGCGCCTGGTAGGCTACAGTCCATGGAGTCGCAAAGAGTTGGGCACGACTGAGCAACTTCACGTTCACGTTTGATAGCAAACCATTTGGTAGGTTGTTATCCATTGGTGTGTTATAAAATCATGTTAGTGGGTCTTGATCCACATTTTAAAAAATATCAAATAGGAAAGAATTGAATAAAAAATTTCAGTGCATTTCATGTAGTATTATAGCTAAGTATCATAGAAAAAATTTTTCAATTTATGTAGACACATACACACTCTTGTGTATACTTGTATGTGTACATAGTCAGCACATGTGTGTGTACTGGGTGGTGGTATAAAGTGGTGACATGTAAGTTTCTTACTGTGTGAATGTCTTTGGTCTTGACTGGAGGCTTTCTTCCTTGCCTCTCTCTGAGGGCTGCTTCCGGTCTTTTCTGACTCTGCTACCACTTAGATCTTCCAGCTGATACTCTTTGTTCTGCCATGGGCCTTGCTGTGCAACCTGAGGGGCATCCTGGGCTCCATTTGAATTGGCACCTGGGGAAATCCCAGCTCTGATTCAGTCTCTGCACAGTGGGGCTACTTCTGATGACTTTTGTCTGTAGATTAAAGAAGGCGTAGTAATGAGGTGAGGGGGTACGCTGAAGGTTTTTTTGGTGGTTGCTTTAAATTCTAAAAATTATTGCCCAAGTGAAATTAAGGCTTTAATGAAAATAATGTTTGAGACAGTCTTTCCTTCTCCATATTTTTGATTTTGCAGTTGTGCAAGACTGTTTTGCAGTACTCCTAACGGTGAGTACTTATTCTGTGCCAGAATCTGTTCTAAGTACTTTGTCTGTATCATGTCAGTGGATCCTCATAACAACTCCATGGAGTGACTATCATCCCCATTTTATAGATGAGGAAATTGAGGAAGAGACAGACTATTTAATTAACACAAGACTTTACAATTCACGGTGTTTAACTGTTATATCCCAGATGGCAATCTAAGGAAAAAGCAACCTAACAATGTAAGATACATGGATGGTGTGTTTATCCCATTGCCCTGTAGATCTTGATACACTTATATTAATATTACTAAATCTTTTCATAATCACTTAGAAGAATTTGAGAATTAAAATTTATTTTCTTTTATCTTTAGAAAGCACCTCTCACCAGCAGTAGCGGGAATCCTTTAATGACACTGCAGTCTATTAATTCTCTCACTTCCCTTCTCTGCTCTCCCATTCTATCCTCCATTTTTATCTCTGCTTTGTCTGACTCCACTGCAGTCCACTCTTCTACTTTTTGCTTGTTGTTTTTTCTTCTCTCTTTCCTCTTCTGTCCCCTGTCAGTTTCCCATCTGTTCGTTTCTGTACCTTCCCTTTGCACTATTCATGTTCACTCAAATTTGTTTATTTTGTATTAGAAAAGCATATATTGAGCAGCTAGTAAGTGTGAGGCACTGTGGAGATGCAAACATAAATAAAATGAGTATCATGAAAAATCAGTAAGAGAAAGGTCAAGGCTCTGCTAGTTCATTCCCTTGAGAATGTGAACCACTGCAGCCTGCCAAGATAAACACTCTCCAGTCCTTTCTTGTAAGGAGCAGGAATTGAGATTGAGATCTAGATACATAGGATATAAATGATATAGAATATAAAGCAGAGTTCCGAGAACAGGGACTACATCCATTTAGGTCATGTTTGGGGTCAAGGATTAAAAATGGTGGCATAAAACTGTTATAGGAATATTTTTATTGAACAAATTAAAAGTGTTTAGTGTAAAAATTGCTTTTTCTTAATTTATGTTGTATAATACATTAAATGTAAAGGAGTAGTATGTAAGTTGGCCTTGTCCCTGGGGATTTCTTATTTTTTTTATTTTTATTTTTTTAGTGTAAGACTTAGTGGCATTTTCACAGTTGGAATAAGAGTCTGTCCAGGACATTTATGTAACTTATTTTGACTTTGACGTGGCCTTGGAGTGTGCTTGTCATCTCTGGCTCCACTTGCTCACCTGTATTATATATGCAGTAGTTATCAGGTACCTCCTGTGTGTTGTGAGGTATGCTGCTGAGCACTGAGGGATCAAAAATTTAATATACTCTACTTCATTATAGAGCTTTTATTCTAGCAGACTATCTGTGTCTTTGGTTTTGCCCTATTAAGGACACTTGCTGGTAGGTATTTTTCCGTTCTCTGTCTTGATCAGACCCAACTTATTCTTTGAGGCCAGTTATATTCCAGTGAACCTTCTTTGATTACTTCTGCTGAAAGTGGTTTCTCTGCTCCCTCAGCTTCTATTGTGTTTATTTTCTTTAGCCCTAATTTGGCAATTAATCATGTTAATTGCTGTATGACTTCTATCTATTGTTGTCTTGAGTTGTTATTTAAGTTGTGCCTTGTTTGACTTTCACAGACTTGATTTTTGTCTTCTGATTACATTTCAAGGTTCTTGAGGAGAGAGACTCCTTTCTGTAACTTGCAGCAGTGATCTTGTTTAATCATGCACCTCAAATAATTTGATTATGAACCCCTAATTCATGCAAGTTTATTTAATTATAAAGCATGCTTGTATATTATAAAGCAAATATAAAAAAGAATGATATATCCACTAGTATATATAAAATAGATAATCAACAGGACCTACTATATAGCACAGGGAACTCTACTCTGTATTCTGTAGTAACCTCTGTGGGAAAGAATCTAAGAAAGAATACCTGAAACTAACAATACACTGTAAATCACCTATACTCCAATATAAAGTAAAAATTAAAAAGTGATATGAAATGAAATAAGCATTATTGTAAATATAATTTATATAATTGAAAAATTGTCTTTGGCTGTACTGTGAAAAATGCAGGATCTTAGTTTCCCTCAGTTCAGTTCAGTTCAGTCGCTCAGTTGTATCTGACTCTTTGCAACCCCATGAATTGCAGCACGCCAGGCCTCCCTGTCCATTACCAGTACCTGGAGTGTACTCAAACTCATGTCCATTGAGTCAGTGATGCCATCCAGCCATCTCATCCTCTGTCGTCCCCTTCTCCTCCTGCCCCCAATCCCTCCAGAGTCTTTTCCAATGAGTCAACTCTTTGCATGAGGTGGCCAAAATATTGCAGTTTCAGCTTTAGCATCAGTCCTTCCAATGGACACCCAGGACTGATCTCCTTTAGGATGGACTGGTTAGATCTCCTTGCAGTCCAAGGGACTCTCAAGAGTCTTCTCCAACACCACAGTTCAAAAGCATCAATTCTTCAGTGCTCAGCTTTCTTCACAGTCCAACTCTCACATCCATACATGACTACTGGAAAAACCATAGCCTTGACTAGGTGGACCTTTGTTGGCAAAGTAATGTCTCAGCTTTTGAATATGCTGTCTAGGTTGGTCATAACTTTCTTTCCAAGGAGTAAGCATCTTTCAGTTTCATGGCTGCAGTCACCATCTGTGGTGATTTTGGAGCCCAGAAAAATAAAGTGTGATGCTGTTTCCGCCGTTTCCCCATCTATTTGGCATGAAGTGATGGGACCAGATGCCATGATATTAGTTTTCTAAATGTTGAGCTTTAAGCCAATTTTTTCACTCTCCACTTTCACTTTCATCAAGAGGCTCTGTAGTTCCTCTTCACTTTCTTCCATAAGGGTGGTGGCATCTGCATATCTGAGGTTATTGATATTTCTCCTGGCAATCTTGATTCCAGCTTGTGCTTCTTCCAGCCCATTGTTTTAGAGGTCAAACCTGCACCCCCTTGCAGCGGAAGAACAGAGTATTAACTACTGGACAAAGAGGAAAGTCCCAGGTTTATATTCCTTTTTAACAAATACTTATAATTTGATTTGGAGTAAAGAAATGTGTATTCCCAGTTATAAGTTTTTAGAAAACTTACTGGCTCCATAAGAGTTCAGTTCAGTTCAGTCGCTCAGTCGCGTCCGATTATTTGAGACCCCATAAATGGCAGCACGCCAGGCCTCACTGTCCATCACCAACTCCTGGAGCTCACCCAGACTCATGCCCATCAAGTCAGTGATGCCATCCAGCCATCTCGTCCTCCGTCGTCCCCTTCTCCTCCTGCCCCCCATCCCTCCCAGCATCAGAGTCTTTTCCAATGAGTCAACTCTTCGCATGAGATGGCCAAAGTACTGGAGTTTCAGCTTTAGCATCATTCCTTCCAAAGAAATCCCAGGGCCGATCTCCTTCAGAATGGACTGGTTGGGTGTCCTTACAGTCCAAGGGACTCTCAAGAGGCTTCTCCAACACCACAGTTCAGAAGCATCAATTCTTCGGCACTCAGCCTTCTTCATAGTCCAACTCTCACGACCATACATGACCACAGGAAAAACCATAGCCTTGACTAGACGGACCTTAGTTGGCAAAGTAATATCTTTGCTTTTGAATATACTATCTAGGTTGGTCATAACTTTTCTTCCAAGGAGTAAGCGTCTTTTAATTTCATGGCTGCAGTCACCATCTGCAGTGATTTTGGAGTCCAAAAAAATAAAGTCTGACACTGTTTCCACTATTTTCTCATCTATTTCCCATGAAGTGATGGGACTGGATGTCATGATCTTCGTTTTCTAAATGTTGAGCTTTAAGCCAACTTTTTCACTCTCCTCTTTCACTTTATCAGGAGGCTTTTTAGTTCCTCTTCACTTTCTGCCATAAGGGTGGTGTCATCTGCATAAGAGTTAAGAAAAATTCAATTAAAGAGGAGATGAAGATTATGAAAATAATTTATTTCAAAATGATTTGGTATCATGGGAAAGGAAAATGTGAAGTTGCATATGCAGGTGGCTGTGTTGATCCACTGACAGTAGAAAATCCAGCTCAGATTACTGTGATCAGTACTAAGCCTAGACATGGTACATATTCATAGCAGTGGTCAAACTGAATGTGCATTAGAGTCTCCTGGAGGGCTTGTTAAACCATAGATAGCTTAAAACATATTGTTACAACTTAATGAATATTAAAACATGAACGTCTGAGTTACCACTACCCAGATCAAGAAATAAAATGCTTGGCAGTGCCCCAGAAACTCCTTATGTGCCTCTTCCCAGTCACCACCCCATTCTTCCCTCATTGGTAGACTGCTGTTCTGACTTTTGTAGTCATCACTTTTTACTTTCTTTGTGCTATTTTTATCAGTATACAAACACTATAATTTTTTTTTTCTAGTTTTGAACTTCAAATAAATGGAAACACACAGTATCTATTCTCTCTTTAAGCAATATGTTTGTGAGATTTATCCACCTTGTTGCCTGTAGGTATGGTTTATTTATTTTATTGCTATATAATATTTCTTTTGATGGTTACATCCTAATTTGTCTTCCTAGCTTCCTGAGCTTCCCTGGTAGCTCAGCTGGTAAAGAATCTGCCTGCAGTGCAGGAGATCCTGGTTTGAGTCCTGGGTCGGGAAGATCCCCTGGAGAAACGATAGGCTACCCACTCCAGTATTCGTGGACAGTGAAGAATCTGCATGCAGTGGGAGACCTGGGTTTGATCCCTGGGTTGGGAAGATCCCCTGGAGGTGGGCATGGCAACCAACTCCAGTATTCTTGCCTGGAGAATCCCTTGGACAGAGGAGCCTGGTGAGCTACAGCCCATGGGGTCACAAAGACTTAGACATGACAGAGCGACTAAGCACATCCTGTAGCTAATAGGCATTTATATGGTTGTTCAGTTTGAAATTCTAGTTTAGTTGTTCAGTTTGGGGCTATTTTCAAAGATCGCTACTGTTATTGACATTTTTGTATTCTTTGGTGAGGGCTTACCTGGTGGCTCAATGGTAAAGACTCTGCCTGCCAGTATAGGAGATATAGGTTCAATCCTTGGGTTGGGAAGATCCCCTGGAGAAGGAAATGGCAACCCACTTCAGTATTCTTGCCTGGGAAATCCCATGGACGGAGGCATGGTGTCATAAGAGTTGGACGCAACTTAGTGACAAAACAACAAATTCTTTGGTGAGGTATATGTACACGTATCAATTGGGATCATTTTAGGAGTCAAATTGCTAGATCATAGGGTTGTATATGTATTTAGCTTTAATAACTACTGTCCAGTGGTTTTTCAAAGTGGCTGTACCGATTTATACTTTCGCCGCAGAGTATAAGAGTTCTTGTTTGTCTTCATCCTTGTCAGTACTTGGTTGAGATTTTAACTACCCTGATGGGTGTGTTGTGGTAACTTATTGTGGGTTTAAGTTGTATTTTCCTGGTGACTAATGCAGTTAAGCACATTTTCATATGTTTATTGACCATTTGGATCCTGTTCTATGAAGTGCCCCTTTGGATCTGCTAACTTAGTTGCCGTTTTCTTACTGACTATACAGGAATTCTTTATATATTCTGAATATGAGCTTTAATCAATTTTATATGTTGTAGATATCGTTTCCCACTCTGAGGGTTGTCTTTCACTGCCTTATGTGTGTGCTAAGTTGCTTCAGTCGTGTCCAACTCTTTGCGACCTTATGGACTGTAGGCCACCAAACTCCTCTGTCCATGGGATTCTCTAGGCAAGAATACTGGAGTGGGTTGCCATGCCCTCCTCCAGGGGCTCTACCAGACCCAGGGATTGAACCCACATCTCTTATGTCTCCTGCATTGGCAGGCAGGTTCTTTATCACTCGCACCACCTTCACTCCCTTAATGGTGTTTTTTGATGAATAGATCTGTAATAATATTAATGTGATCCAATTTACCCATCTTTTCCTTTATAGCTAGTGCTTTTGGGGAATTTTTGTTCACCCCAAGTTCTTTTTTAAAAGGTTTTAATTTTGTATTGGAATATAGCTGATTAACAATGTTGTAATAGTTTTGAGTGGACAGCAAAGGAACTCAGCCATGCATATACATGTATCCATTCTCCCCCAAACTCCCCTCCTCTCCAGGTTGCCACATGACATTGAGCACAGTTCACTGTGCTTTAGAGTAGGTCCTTGTTTGTTCACCCCAAGTTCTTGAAGATATTCTTCCATTATCTCCCTCCATCCCAGATTATCTTCTGAAATATTTTTATTTATTTATTTTTTAACATTTAGAGCTGATTGAAGCTTGGACTTGATTTTTGTGGAATGTTATGAGGGTAGGCATTGGGTTTCGTATTTTTGAGTATAAGTATCGATATGTCCACCTGACCCAGCATCATTTATTGAAAACAGCTTTCTTTTCTCACTTCTGTGTAGAGCTACTTTTGTCAGAAATCAAAAGTGTTCAGGTATGTGAGGGTCTTTCTCCGGACTCTCTCTTCTGTTTCTCTATTCTTTTTGTCTATCTTTGTACCAATATCAGTACTTTAATGATTTAGAGTAATTTTTGATAGCCAATAGAGCAGGTTCTCCTACTGAGTTTTTTTCTTATTGTGGTAGAATATCACACAGCATTTACCATTTTGATCATTTTAAGTTTACGTTCAGTAGCATTAAGTATATTGATGTTGCTGTGCGGTCATTGTCACCATCCATCTTCGTAACTTTTTCATCTAGCAAAACTGCAGCTCTGTACCCAGTAAACACTCTTTCCCTTCTTCCCTCAGCCCCTGGCAACCATCATTCTCTTTTTGGTTTCTTTGACTTTGACTACTCGGTGGAATCATACAGTATTTGACCTTTTATGGCTGGCTTGTTTCACTTAGTGTAGCATTTTCAAGGTTAATCCATATTGTAGCATATGTCAAAATTTCTTTCCTTCCTAAGGCTACTGAATAACATTCCATTATGTGTGCAGACTACATTTTGTTTATCCATTCATCAGTTGATGAACACTTGGGTTGTTTCCACTTTATGGCTATTATAAATAACTCTGTCAAGTTTTTCTTCGTCAAGAGAATCTAGTCTATTCTTAGTTCTTAATATTCCATTTACATTTTAGATTCTGCCATTCAGGCTCCAGATCAACTTAAGAACTGTTGTCTTTTCAATACGTTTCTTTTAATTCGTGAACATAGTATCTATATTCTTTTTTTTTTGGTTTTATTTATTTTCTTCTTAATGATAGCTTTTCTATATAGTGCTCTTGTGCACCTTTTGTGACATTTATTTCTATATATTGATTGTTTTGATGTTATTTTTAATGGCATCTTTCTAAAAGCTTTTAGTTTTTACCTGTTGATGGTATATCTATATACATATACAGTATACAGTTGATTTTGTGTATGTTCTTTGTCTAGCAGCTTTGCTAAACTTGAACGTCATTTCCAGTGATGTGAAGATTTTAAAATGCTTTCTACATAAGGCCATATTACCTACAAATAAGTATAGTTCTTTTTCTTCCTTTCCAATGTTTATACTCGTATTTCCTCATACTGCAAACTTTGTACTAGCCAGGATTTCAATTTCAATGTTAAGTAAAAGTGGCAACAAAGGATATCCTTGTTTCATTCTGTCTCAAAGGGAAAAATTTAACATTTTGTTACTAGTATAATGTTGCTGTAAGTCTTTTATAGATGGCCTTTACCGTATTAAGGAAGTTTCTTTTTTATCCTTGTTTTCAAAGAGTCTGAAAAAATCATGAATGGATATTTAATTTTATCAAACACTTATCCTGAACTTACTGAGATAATCCTCTTAATTTTCTTTTTTTGTTCTGTTAACAGAGTGAATTAAATGCATATATTAGAAAAGAAGAAAGGTTGAACAGTAATGAGCTAAGCATCTATCTCAAAAAGTTAAAGGATTTCCTCTTGCCTACTTAACTGTTAAAAATAGTATTTGAGCCCATCATTCCTACTGAAACGATATTACAATGTAAACCACATTTTTGCTATAGAACACCTACTAAGATTTAAAAATACTCCCCACTCTAAAGTGGAGTTGAAACTTCTCATTTGTAAATAGAGATACAGCGGAGAAACTGAGAATAACAGTTGATGCCACATGAACTGGCAAACACATATTTTTGAATATTTTAATTTTATAATTTTTAAAACATTCTGGGCTGAGTCACTTATTTTGTTAATGGCATTTTGGATTCCTATGCTACGAGTTAAATCCCTCACTTTCTAGTAGGGTTCAGAAATAGATTTTAGACTTTAGAGATGCAGAGGATGTACTTGATATATCAGGAACATCATATGTCATCCAGCGAGTAGTTCCAGTCTCCTGGATAATCATCTGAAACATCTACCTCAGTGTGATTTTGCGGCTTTCTTTTACCAGTTTTAATTCATGAGTCTTCTTGTAGAAAGGCCTAAGACTTGCCCTAGTGGGTTTTGATGTAGTCATCTAGTTGCACCATAATTTCCTTCCAAGACTGAAGGTGAAAGATTCTGTGAATCAGAAGTTCAGATACCTCCACAGATAAAATGCCCATTTTATAGATTATTTAGATAGCTGTTAAGATATCCTACTTCAGCCTTCTAGCTTCTTTATTGCTGAATTTCAGTCTGGAAACCATGATAATTTTGAAAGTGCTTTAGTCTGAGTGGAATTTTGATGTTAGAATTAATTCAGAGAAAATTAACTCTGTAAAATGAAAATGTGCCCAATATCAACTCACAGTAATTCACGCTAATTTATGACTTAATAGTTATTTAAAATGCAGTTATTGGTCTTTGAACCTGTCTTTGCTTCATACTCACCTGGTATTTTAGGTTGCCAAAGCTGAAGATTTCCTTCTTAGCTGATGTTAAATATTGTTGGTTAAGCACACACGTCATTATCAAGAAAACAGGAAGCTATGTAGGAGAACATGCCAAATGGTGAATTAATAGTTAGAGTAAAGGAAACTGACGTCTACTTAGGGAAGGAACCCTAGACTCATCTACTTTGTTCTTTTTAGGTGGCTTGAAGAATAGAAATGGTTTGTCATTACTTTTTTCCAGAAAGTATGTCAAATAATATGTTTAGCTTTAAACTGGAAAGCATATATTTTGCATTGTCTTAAAAATGCTGATGTCTTAAAGGTTGTAGAATATCTTCATTTAGCTTTGTTAAATCAAGATTAATTCTTGGCTATTACTCGTGTAAAGTCTTGTGAAATTGCCTACCTTTTCTTCTTTATAGTGAAACTCTCCTTATTTGAGTACGATCTCAGTAATTAGGAACAAGTAATGATTTTAAAAGGATTCAAATCTAAATTTACATTTCACTATTATTTAAAGAGTTTGCTGAGTAAATCAAGAGTGTCAACACTGCAGCACAGATTTAATCAAATACGCTTGTTGAGAAGAGTTATAATTCACATTTTTCATTAATTCTGATGTTTTCTCTTTAATTAATGAGAGATGATTTAGTTTGGTGGTTAAGAAAATAGGCCTTAAAAAAGAAAGAAAATGGGCCTTGGAGCTAGATATCTTGGGCTCAGATCCCAGTTCCATCACTTACTAGCAAGTTATATAGCTTTTATTTGCCTCAGTTTCCTCATCTGTAAAATGGAGACAATAATAGCACCTATTGCTGAAGGTTGCTGTGGGCTTAAATAGTTTAATTAAAGAATTTAGTGCCCTTTGCACAGTAAATGCCCAATAAGTGTTAGCTGCTATTGTTATTATTTATTTTGAAAATAGAGTAATTTTAACTTATGACTTTAAATTCTGAGTTGCATGGACAATTCTTCAAAGGGAGGACCTTCCACAAATAGTCACTTGTACCTTTCTCAGAGGTGCAGATGAGAATGGCTTCCCAATTCCAGTTAAATCATTGGTTCTTGCAGGAAAAGAGCACTAGACTGGGAATCAAGTTTTACGCAAACCTTTCATTCAGCAAACCGTTAATTCCGTGCATAGTTGATGGATTCTCCATGTCCTCGACATAAGTGCTGCTGGATTCTGAAGATTAGAGATGATTTAAAGATGCTTAAGTCAGGGAGACTAAGATGTGACTAGAGTGCCTTGGAAGTGGTTTCCAATCTGTTGTTGTCTATAAAATGACAATTTTTGAGTTTAGTTGATGATTTCAGTCATCAGTACTGGGTTCGTAGCACTGTGCTGGATTGCTATACTAAGACATTTTGAAAACGGTAAAGCAGTTCTTGGCACCAAGAATCTTAGAACTGGTAGGAAAAACAAACCACCATTAGAAAATAGATCAAAGATAATACTGAGAGTCATGTGATTAGACGGGAAACAGGAAATGGTAGGGATGATAGTTTGAGAAGATTATTATGCTTAGCATTTTATCACGTCAGTGGTTAGCTCCAAGTTCTTAATAAGGTACCAGAGTAAACTGCCTGATTTGATGTTAACTTGAGAGGAACCTTCTTTTTCTCAGAGTATATCATGTGAATCACTGGGCTGGAAGAAGCACAAGCTGGAATCAAGATTGCCAGGAGGAATATCAATAACCTCAGATATGCAGATGACACCATCCTAATGGCAGAAAGTGAAGAAGAACTAAAAAGCCTCTTGACGAAAGTGAAAGAGGAGAGTGAAAAAGTTGCTTTAAAGCTCAACATTTAGAAAACGAAGATCATGGCATCCGGTCCCATCACTTCATGGCAGATAGATGGGGAAACAGTGGAAACAGTGGCTGATTTTATTTTTTTGGGCTCCAAAATCACTGCAGATGGTGACTGCAGCCATGAAATTAAAATACAGTTGCTTCTTGGAAGGAAGGTTATGACCAACCTAGACAGCATATTAAAAAGCAGAGACATTACTTTGTCAACAAAGGTCCATCTAGTCAAAGCTGTGGTTTTCCTAGCAGTCATGTATGGGTGTGAGAGTTGGATTATAAAGAAAACTTTTGCTGAAGAATTGATGTTTTTGAACTGTGGCGTTGGATAAGATTCTTGAGTGTCCCTTGGACTGCAAGGAGATCCAACCAGTCCATCCTAAAGGAAATCAGTCCCTAATATTCATTGGAAGGACTGATGTTGAAGCTGAAACTCCAATACTTTGGCCCCCTGATGCAAAAAGCTGACTCATTTGAAAAGACCTTGATGCTGGGAAGGATCGAAGGCAGGAGGAGAAGGGGAAGACAGAGGATGAGATGGTTAGATGGCCTCACTGACTCAGTGGACATGAGTTTGAGTAAACTCCGGGAGTTGGTGATGGACAGGGAAGCCTGGTGTGCTGCAGTCCATGGGGTTGCAAAGAGTTAGACATGGCTGAGTGACTGAACTGAACTGAACTGAAGCGTCACTTGGGAATTCCCACATGCATAACACCCTTTGTTTTCTTACCTGTTAAACTTTAAAATAGTGAATCCCCAGTATAATGAGGTAATTAGAATTTAGTGGAAGATACATTTTTAGAGCATGGTTCATCCCCAAACCCTTTTTATGTTATAATGGTTAGATAATGTCTTTTTGTTCTTGCCATTGCTGTATTCCCAGCTTCAAGCACACTGCTTGATGTGTAGTCAACACTCAAAAAAGATATTTGAGAGGGAATCCCGCGATGATCCAGTGGCTGGGCCTCTATACTTTTGTTGCTGAGGGCATGGGTTCAATTCCTGGTCAGAGAACTAAGATCCCACAAGCCTCCACTTGGTGTAGCCAAAAATGAAAAAAAGTAAGAAAACAAAAATATTGTTGAAAGGCAAATTTGAAGTTACATTTGAATTGTCAGCAATTTCTAAGTCATTAAAAATTATTTTATTATTAAAAGATATTGGTCTTTTTAAACCTTAGATCTAACTATGTTAGGGCAAGTTGCCATTATGCAAATATGATTTTAATGAAGTTAGTAGCTTCTTACTAGCTTTTTCATACTTGGGTAAGGAACTGTCTTTCTAGGAGAACGAACTTGCGTACTGTATTAGTTCTCTGTTAACTGCATTTGACTGCAACTTCATGGGAGACCTTACACCAGAGTTGCCCTGCCAGGCCATTCCTAAACCATGACATGTGAGAAACTGTGAGCGATAATAAATATTAGAAATGTCACGTTTTGTGATATAATATAAAGAGTTTCATACATCTCATTTGAAGACTGTCATCAGTAAACCACGCTGCCTTATTTCCTTTTGAAAAGGAGTGAGGCACTTTAGAAGAAAAAGATAAATCAAGCCATCATAGCCAAGTTTCCTGAGTCAAAATAAGAAAGAATATGTTTAGCTTTAAAATAGTTAATTGTAGAATAGTTCATGTTCATTATTAATCAAAACAATGCAGAAGGTCATTGAAGAAAGGTCTAAGGATCGCCCCAAATCCTACTATATTTTGGTGATGTTCTTTTTGAAATCTGTTTTTGTACATAGACATAAGCACACTTAGATCTTTCTTTTCCATATGTGGAACCTTTCTTTTCATCTTTTTCAGTATTTTTTAACCTAAGCCTTTTTTTTTTTTTTATTAATTGAAAAACTGTTGACCTCCTTGAATATGGTTTGAAATTTCACAGTAAATTAAATAACATGACCAAAACCAGTTTTAGACGGAGGTAATTTAAAGAGGGAAAACAGTTTAATCTTAAACAAACCACTAGGTAAGGTGACATTGTTGTTTCCCATCAAGCTGTTTATCCTAAGAAATATGGAAGACAGCATAACAAGATATTTTAAATAATTTGCTCAGTGTTTCCTTGAAGGAGAAGCTGAGTGCTGTTTAGGAGAGAGACAGCTTAGCCTTTCTTCTCTGGTCCCTTGAACAGTTTGGTTCTTGGCCCCAAATTTGTGTATACCTCTCAGCCAGACAGACGCCCTGCGGTTAACCGGAGATTAGCTGACGTACCCCGTGTATCGTCCTGCTTGAGGACTGTTACCCCTGCCACCATCCCCACTTAAGTAAGTGATCTTCCAACAATAGACAGGGCTCTTTTTTGATGAGTTTTTCTTCTATCTTCTTTTTTGTGTGTGTGCTGCTTTAGTGGCTCTTTTAGAATGGCTGTCCCTCCCGTGGATCTTCCTCTGTTTCCGGGAAGAATTGGCTGTCAGCTGACACTCAGCTGTTAACTTCCCTTCTCCCTCAGCTTGCTTCTCTTCTCGTTTTCCCTGTTGAGTAAATCCTCTCGTCTCCATCGCCCCTGGTCTTTCCCTAGCCCAAGGGCCCAGCATCTTTCTTGCCTGTAATGGATTCGTCTCTGGTTTCCTGGTTCCTGTTTTACCTTTTCATAGTCCCCCTTTCCATACGTATACTGGATAATCTTTTAAAAACATAAATGATAATACTCTTCCTAAAACCCTCCTTTGTACTCAGAATAAAACCTGAATTAATCGCCACCATATCCGTGGCTCTGTGTGGTCTGTCCCTTGGGATCTCTTGTCCTGATCTTTTGCTGTTCTGATCTCTCACAGTCACTCTGCTCTAGCCTCATTGCCCAGACTTAGCAAGATCCCTTCCCCCAGAAATACCCAACTTGTTCCTGCCTTCACGCCTTTGCACCAGCTGTTTCCTCTGCCTGGAATGCTCTTCACCAGAACTGTGCATGATTGGCCCCTTTGCATTATTCAAGTTTCAGATTTCACCACCTCCAAGGGTCTTTCCCAGTCTTCCGGCATTGTGTGGCTCCTGTTTTATTGCAGCTCCCTGTTTTTTCTTCATCACATTTAGCAGTCTTAAACTATCTTTGCACATTTGTCTCTCCTTTTTCTTTTTTTTTTTAAATCATTTCTCCTTCCCTTGCCAGAATTTAAGTATCATGAGACTGTAGCTCTTGTCTATCTTGTCCACCCTTTATTTCTAAGACATGGAGCAATGTTCAGTTAGTCTTAGCTAAGTGAAAAGAATCAGTGAGTGAAATCACTCAGGTGGAGAAATGTATTTTTTTCTGCGCTGAGGTGGTTGGGACCAGCCATTCACATAGAAAAGGAGGAAGGTGAAAAGGCAGAGCACAAAGACACTTTGCTAGTCCTGGTTTAAGCATAAAGCGAATAATATAAAGTGTGGCACCACAGTGGCTGTAATTATTTCACAATTTAATTCACACAGTAGAAGGATGAGTTTATTCAAATTAGAATCAGATTAATCTTGAGGATTTCCTGTACTGTTAATAACTTCAGTCATTAAGGTAGGTGATTTGATCTTCAAGCCTCCAAAGACACTAGATTGTATGCTTATTTGTTAAATTATTTAGAAACATTGTTGAATATAATGTAAGAGAAAAAAATTCTTAGTGTTGCTTGTAGAGTCATTTCTGTCATTCGATTATAATTCATATTTTATAATGTTAGTGTTTAAGTGTTTTCCATAAGTGTTTTCAAAGAACTACTATGTTATAGGCCAGAAAAGATGTTACTATGAGAGAGAGATTTTAGTACCTTTAATAAAATGTGCCCCAAAGAATTTTTTATGTTGAAAGGTAAAGGAGACTGTGATCTTAAAACTTGTAAAAAAATTTTAAGTTACTCTGTAATTACTAGTGCAGTTTTGTTGTTTAGTTTATAGCCTAATATTTTTATGGGCCCCTAAGGATAAAGAGGAATACTCGACCTGGTGTGCGTGCACTCAGTCACTCAGTCTGGTTTATGCTAAATACATTAAAGTTTCTGTCTGCTTTTCTCTTTCACATTCATAGAGTTTTGGGAAAAAGTAATAGTAAATCTAATATGAGCTCTGAGTTGGTGTTCTTAGAGTCAGCACTTCTCGAATTTAGTTTCACATGCCGGTTGCCTTTCACAGTGGCCGTCTAGGGAAGTGGCACATTTGTTCCAACAGTGCTTCCTTTCCTTAAACCACTTAGGTAGGTTCTTTTTCAGAAATGTTTCATAGGCAGTTTTGGAGTTATGAAAAAAAGCCTTCTTACTCTACCAATGAAAAGCTTTGCTTATTTTTTTGACTCAATGAAGACATACAACTTCCTCAACTGACTTCATATTAATATTTTATTAATTTATGAAGCCAATATTGCTGTTACACAGTTGAAGTTATGACTCAGAAGATCATGAGAAGTAGTTTACAAAGTAAATCTGTGTAAAGAACAAAGAACATTGTATAACTTTGCGAAGTAATAGATTTAAAAAAAAACAAGCTGTGGAGACCTGGGTGACTAACTCACCCACCCCTCCCTTTTAAATTTGCATTTTATCTGAAACCCAGTGCAGAGCATTGTGCTCTGCTACAGATGTAAGTTATGGGGTGCCAAATCTAGAGGCAGCGCCTTGTTTTCGGGGAAAGAGAGAAAACCATCTGGTACCAGAAAAAGGCCAAAAGTGGGCTCTTTTTAGTACTAACTGAGTGAAAACTAAGAGTCTATATATAAAATATGACCATAAAACTACGCTTCTTTTACAATTCTTGGCATCAAAGACTACAGACCTGTTTTGGATCATGTACCTGTTTTCAAAGTTGAGATACACTTCTTTGAGAGAAGTAGCTGAAGCAGTGTTGGTATTTAATGTTAGAAGGCATATAGGTTTTATTGTGAGATAAATGAATTATTTCTTTGAACACAGGTTATGGCCATTAAAGGCTTTTATTGTGGTCTGTAAGTCAGTGTTTTAATCATTGGTCTGTAAGGATTACTTTTAATTAACTTTATTTAATATTATAAATATGTGGGGTTTTGAGAAATGCTTTTCTTTTCTTTCTTTTTTAAAAAGCTGCACATCATTGACTCCTGGACCCAACTGTGACCGATTTAAGTTGCATATACCATATGCTGGAGAGACATTAAAATGTAAGTAAATGATGACTATTTTACTGAAAATGTAGATTATAGCACTCGCTATTGGACTTTGTGCTTTAGTGTTTTTATTTCTGGCTTTTAAGAGTTATCTCTTAAGATATCAATCAGAAGGACTTACACTTTTTGAAAATTTGTCTTTGAGTCCTAGTTCTAGTCAAAGTAAGACAGTTGGCAGGCAGTAAGTTGTGGTCAAGTGGGCATGCACGTGTTTTTTATAGCAAAGATCAGAAATATAAATAACTATAAGGCCAGACCGGTAACATGAATGAGGGAAGTAGGCTAGGGGTGGCAAGTTGGAGCACTCAACCCAGTTTTGAGGGTTTACCCTTACTGATTTATTGAGAAGAGGTGGAAATCTGCATGTTTATTTGAATTCTCTCAGTTTTAGACATTGGCCACTTCTTCAAAATTACAGTGTGGGCCAGCATTATGTAGGCCAAACCAAATGTGTGTGTAGGCTGCCTTGAGCTCTTGAAATTCTGGTTTGTGATCTTGATGAATAATATGCAAGACCTCCTGCTAGATTTAGTCCACCATCTGCAGCACTTGCCTGGGTTGCGTCAGCACTTCTCTGCCGTAATCACCAGGACTAAAGCTGTAGCCTGTGATGTTGGAGATGATGATCACTTTGGTTGGTTAGTGTCAGTACTCTCATCAGGAATTTTCCCTTGAAACCATTCTACTGAATAGGGTATGAAATTCTGACTTTTCTTACAAAGAGGAATAAAGAACAAAGATATTGAAGGTGGGACAGATGGGCAAACAGTACCTTTCAGACCATGGATTGTGTGTTTTGCCATTTTAGGCCAGGAAAGGCCACATCTTAATAGTTGTAGAATCACTCTATATTAATTTACCAATTGCAACATGAACTGAAAAATTTGTGATGTGCTGACCTGTTAACCTTTTATTGTTAGGTCATTCTCTGGAAACCATTAAAATAGAAAAGAATTTTACCTGACTGAGATAGTAGGAGAGATTGGATTGCTACTTTTTTTGGGGAAAAATATTAACTAAATTTGAAAGAAATGATCAAAGTAAATCATTCATATGGTGAAAAGTGTAAGTAGTTCGGAATTTTTAAATATATGAAAGCAGTGGTCCTCTGTCCCATTTCTCTCCGATCCTAGACCTATGTCTCAAAGGAACCACTTAAAACCTTAAAAAAATTGTTTCAGTGTCTAGTTCTCCTGGGGATGATCTCCATATATCTGAGTAGTATGCTTATGCCTCTGGTTCTTGGCTTATCAGTTTTAGATGTTACTATCTTTTGACTTCCTGCACTGATGCATGAGGTATTGGCCTGTTTTCATTGTACCGTTTATCTCTCTCTTGTCATCTTCATCTTATAAAGTGACATTATTGTGATTATATCATCACTATTGGTTCCTGTATTGGGAAACAAGGGAACAGTGAGAGACTTTATTTTCTTGGGCTCCACAATCACTGCAGATGGTGACTGCAGCCATGAAATTAAAAGACGCTTACTCCTTGGAAGAAAAGCTATGAACAACTTAGACAACATATTAAAAAGCAGAGACATTACTTTGCAAACAAAGATCTATCTAGTCAAAGCTATGGTTTTTCCAGTAGTCATGGATGTGAGAGTTGGACTATAAAGAAAGCTTTTGCCAAAGAATTGATGCTTTTGAACTGTGGTGTTGGAGAAGACTCTTGAGAGTCCCTTGGACTGCAAGGAGATCCAACCAGTCCATCCTAAAGGAAATCAGTCCTGAATATTCATTGGAAGGACTGATGTTGAAGCTGAAACTAATATTTTGGCCACCTGATGCAAAGAACTGACTTATTGGAAATGACCTTGATGCTGGGAAAGATTGAAAGCAGGAGAAGAGGGTGACAGAGGATGGGATGGTTGGATGGCATCACTGACTCAATGGACATGAGTTTGAGCAAACTCTGGGAGTTGGTAATGGACAGGGAAGCCTGGCTTGCTGCAGTCCATGAGCTTTAAAGAGTCATACATGACTGAGTGACTGAATTGAACTGGTTGGTTACCCTGTAGCTTCAATTTTTTTTTAAAAAAAAGATTGTTTGATGTGGACCACTTTTAAAGTCTTTATTGAATTTGTTACAGTTTTGCTTCTCTTTTTTTATGTTTTGGTTTTTTGGTCCCAAGGCATGTGGGATCTTAGTTCCCTGACCATGGGTAGAACCCCCACACCCTGCATTGGAAGGCAAAGTCCTAACCATTGGACTACCAGGGAAGTTCCTTCTTTTTTTTTTTAAAGACTCATTTAAAGCATTGTATTGTATAGTTAAATGAACAGCTCCTGAAAATTCTTAGTAAATGCCTGGCACACAGTTACCACTGTTGGTTCTTAAGCAAAATCTCTGTGCAATAATGATGCTCACTTAGTGTACTTTTGTTTAGTTTCCCATTAGNCCTTCTTTTTTTTTTTAAAGACTCATTTAAAGCATTGTATTGTATAGTTAAATGAACAGCTCCTGAAAATTCTTAGTAAATGCCTGGCACACAGTTACCACTGTTGGTTCTTAAGCAAAATCTCTGTGCAATAATGATGCTCACTTAGTGTACTTTTGTTTAGTTTCCCATTAGCCAGTATTCTTGCCTAGAGAATCCCATGGACAGAGGAGCCTGGTGGGCTGCTGTCCATAGGGTCGCACAGAGTCGGACACGACTGAAGCGACTTAGCGTGCATGCATGCGTCCATTGTAGAAGGAACTGGCAACCCACTCCAGTATTCTTGCCTGGAGAATCCCAGGGACAGAGGAGCCTGGTGGGCTGCTGTCTGTGGGGTCACACAGAGTCAGACACAACTGAAGCAATTTAGCAGCAGCAGCAGTAGCCATAGATTGTCTTTTGGCTCCCCACTTTGTTAGACGATGATATTAACCCCTGTCCTCCTTCACCTCTCAGTTTTTGTCTTCTGTTATTTTCCTTTTGCATTGTGAAAGTTGATAACTTCTTGTCTGTTCTAAATCTGTAATTGCCGTATGTGCTTTGTCTATAAATTGCTTGACTGATTACCTTGCAGGCCTGCTCCTGCAGTTATCACTGTAGGATTCACCTTTATTCTCTTGGGTTTGACCTTGCTTTAAAAAATTATCTGAAAAACTCTCAAATCGATACCCTTTGAGGTGCCTCAGTGCTTCAATATGGAGGCCAAACTAAAACCTCTTTAGATTTCCAGATGGAAATTGTTTTTTAATATCTGTTGATATTGAAATAGGATAGAATCATCAAAATAAATGAAACCAACTGCATAAATTTTGAAACAAGTTACTGTTCTCTGATAGTATAAACTAGAAAAAATTATATAAATAAAGTCAAAACAGATGAACAAACCCTTCAAACACCTAGTTAAAATTCAAGTGAAGATCCATTGAACTTACTGGACTGGTGTTTTGTGAATCTGCCCACCTAATGTCAGTGATTATATTACAAGGTTATTTTGCTTTCCTTAATTTGTGTAACTCTTAGGCCATAGCAATTAAAGTTTCTCTCTTTGTAACTGTACATATTTAAATTATTTCAAAATTAAATCTTTTAATAGTATTTTATACAGTTTATCCCTTGGTATCACTGGGATTGATTCCAGAAACCCCTGCAGATACCAAAATCCATGGATACTCAAGTCCCTTAGATAAAATGACATACACCATAGTACATTTGGTTCTCCATACTCATGTGTTTTGCATCCATAAATATGGAGGGCTGACAGTAAATGTTTCTAAGTGGAGTTTGTTGAATCATGATGCATCAATGGTAGTAGTAATGTAAACAGCTTCTTTATCTAACGGTTCTCATTGAAAACCTGTGGTATGTGATTTAAACTATAATTTTAACCAAGGCTGAATCAAAGTATTTGAAGTGAAGTGAAGTGAAGTGAAGTGAAGTCGCTCAGTCGTGTCCGACTCTTTGCGACCCCATAGACTGCAGTGTACCAGACTCCTCTGTCCATGGGATTTTCCAGGCAACAGTACTGGAGTGGATTGCCATTTCCTTCTTCAGGGGATCTTCCCAATCCCGCATTGTAGACAGATGCTTTACTGTCTGAGCCACCAGGGAAGTCCACTATCAAAGTATTTGGAGTTTACTTATTACATAACTTTAAACTCAGAGAAGTTAGAAATGGAGACCTTTTTGTTTATTTTGTTTATCAAATTATATCTTCAGTCCCTAGCACTGTAATGATATTCAGTTAGATATTTATTGAAGGAATGTGATGAATGCATGCATGAATTTTTGAATCTTAGTGTTCAGATTTTTGTTGGTTGAAGTATAGTGTAGTAAAGAATGTGACATTCTGTTACTTGTATCAGCCAACAGAATTCAACAGAAATTCAATCTTTAGAAGTTATTTATTACACAAGGAATTTGTAATTGGAACATTGCTCTTAACAATTCAGAAAACAGGAAGGACATACAGTATTTTGCAGATTTGGAGTCTGTTTCCATTTTCTTTATATATTTTACTATGCCTTCTCAAAGCAGATTAATGAAAATAATCTGTGACTAAATTTTATATTTTGGAATGTTTTATGTACTAGGAAATAGTTCTTCTGTAAATGTTTCATCTGGAATAAAGGAAGCTGAATAAAGGAAGCTTTGCAGTTAATAATAGTGAAAATGAAAGACAAAGGAGAGGGTATATTTCTACCTATAAATTTATGAATCGATTCCTAAGAATTACCCATATGTATAATGAAATAATAGACATTTAAAAAAAAACACGGAAGATTATCATGCATTAAGAATGATGTTTCCTCAGCTCTTTTTAATGTGAAGAGAAAACTGTTGGGTGTTGAAAGAGGTGCCAATTTGTGTAAGAGTCTCACAGAAAATATCAAAGGATATCTGAATTGAAGTCCTTGAATTGCATGATTGTAGAAGAAATAACTAGTACTTACTTAAAGAGGATTGGAAAAGTGACTCTTCAGTGGTCAAATTGATTTAAATAAAACAAATAGTAATGTCTAGGATAGTGCCACTGAAATGACTCAAAATATGCAAGTTACAGCAAAATTCACAGAGGAAGGTGAGAGTCATGTATATGCGTATTTGTAATAACTGTCATGCTCTATAGCACTTAACTCTTGAAAAAATTATTGTGTTTGTGCTTTTGTGTATCCTATTTAAATAGGGCGGTAGTGAGGCTGTTTTGATCATTTTATTTCCAGTCTGTACCTGGCATTTAGAGGGACTAAATGAATGAACCATGCTCATTCTTTGGATATAATGCTGATGAGGTTTGATGAAGTGGCAGAATCCTGAAATATTCTCAATTTTACAGGTTTTTTGAACAGCACTATTTCATAACTATAAAGAGAGATAATGGAAATATTTTAAGTTTTATAAAGCAAATCTGTGGCTAGTAAATCAAAAGATTTCCTAACATTGGTTTCAAATATGAAATTATCTTTTGTTTAAAATTGCTGTTTTTTCATCCTGACAGTTTGTTTTAATCAGGGACTGTTTGGTTATAAGAAACCCATTGGAACAAACATAAACTAAGGAGTTTGTTTGTCTTTATAAGGAATTAAGTGAATTCCATGGTGCCCAAGGACAGGAAGTATAACCAGTCCTCGTAGGGACTGGAAGGATGGTAGGCACAATAGTAACCAGGCAGTATCTGTGCTCTTGAGTGTCTTTGTCCTGTAACATATTTTCTTGTCATCATATTCACTTTTATTCTTTTTTAAAAATTTTATTTATTTTTAATTGGAGGATAATTGCTTTATAATGTTGTGTTGGTTTCTGCCATACATCAACATGAATCATCCATAGGTATACATATGTCCCCACTTTACTCTTTTTCCGCCAAATTTCTGTTTCTCCTCAACAGAGAGTAGAAATGACTTCCTGAGCCTCCCTAGGACATGATGACTAAGCTCATGGCCAGCAGAGACAGCCTATGGTCTGAATTCCTGGGAGAGAGGGTCTGATTGGCATCTTGCGCTGGGTGTTCACTTGTGATCCAGTCATATGGTCAAGAGTTCTGGTTAATGTCTTGGCTTGGGTACTGGAGGCCAGTTTAACACAAAGTGAGCATGGGCTGGGCAGGTACCCAGGAACCTGTCTATCACACTGTTTCAGGAGTTCTTTCTAAAGAGCTTCCAAGTGAAACTAGAGACATTTTCCCTTTGTTTTTAGCAATAGAAGCAATGCCATTGTTTATCATCTGAGAGGAATGATGAATATTTCAAAGCCATTTGTGACAGAGTCAAGAAGTCATGCCAAAAAATTTATCTCCAAAGGTTTTGAAGTTGAAAGACTTTCCCAGAGGAAAAGCTTTTTTTCCCACAGGAAAAAGTGGAAAAAAAAAAAAAAGATAATGATTTGAATAATAGATTATCTCTTCCATGTCTTCAGAGGAACAGTATAAAATTACTGTTCGTTTCCAAAGCTTTGATACTATGTCACTAAATTTAATTTTTTTTTGAGAATTATTACAAGAAAAAGAAATCAATCTCAGAGCTCCTATTTCAGTAGAATGCACCATTTAATTGAACAATGGTCAGACACATACAAAAATTTTTACAGGCAAATTGCAAATAGTGTTCCAGAATTTCTGCTTTACTGAATCTTGAAATTCAGCTTCATTTTTGATTCTGTCTCAAGTAGTTTGGCTGCTTTATGTGTGTGTGTGTGTTTCTTTCATTTCAGGTCTATTATATATTACTTTGTCTTAGCCAGTCAGCATAGTAAACTCAGAATACTCTCTTTTCCTCCTCTTTGTCCTCTAAGACTTGACTTATGTAGTACTGTGTAGAGACACTCAAGGTCTTCATACTGATGACTGTCAAACAGAAACTGAACCCCAAACTGGTAGCACCAGAAGGTCCCAGTGGTGTTGTGGAGAAGTTTGTTGCATCAGCTGAAGGAGATACTACGGTTCTGTTGATACATCTAAAAGAATCTTGCACTTTCCTTAGGTTTGTTCTCATACCTTGTATTTTGAAGTTTGGTACATCCAAAGGTTGGCTGCTGTGGCTGCAGCTGTTGGCAGTTTTGTTGGGATGACAGTGTTATTTTATGAAAAAGTTCTTGTATTGTTTACAATAGATAATCTGCTTGGGAAATGTTAACCACGTAATCTTTCCCCTCTTCCCTTCAATATTTTAGCAGCCAAATCCCACAGCCTAGCATTCAAGACTGCCACAATCTGCCCTTCCAGCCCCTCCATGGGCCCCCTTGGTGGAACTCAGCTGATGACAGTCCAAGTCAAAAGCCTGTACAAATGATTTGCTTGTTGTCCTTCTCAGATATCCTGCTTGTCCTCTTTCTGCTTTTGTTCACACTGTTAAGTCTTCAGTGTTTGTGCTTAGTTGCTCAGTTGTGTCCGACCCTGCGGCCCCATGGATTGTAGCCTGCCAAGCTCCTCTGTCCATGGGATTCTCCAGGCAAGAATCCTGGAGTGGGTTGCCATGCCCTCCTCTAAGGGATCTTTCCAACTCATGGCTCGAACCTAGGTCTCCCACATTGCAAGTGGGTTCTTTACCCTCTGAGTCACCAGGGAAGCCCTTTAGTCTTCGTAGGACTTCCCTGATAGCTCAGTTGGTAAAGAATCTGCCTGTAATGCAGGAGACCCTGGTTCCTTTCCTGGGTTGAGAAGATCCCCTGGAGAAGGGACAGGCTACTCACTCCAGATAGGCTTCCCTTGTGGCTCAGCTGGTAAAGATTCCGCCTGCAATGCGGGAGGCCTGGGTTCAATCCCTGGTTTGGGAAGATCCCCTGGAGAAGGGAAAGGCTACCCACTCCAGTGTTCTGGCCTGGAAAATTCATGGACTATACAGTCCATGGGGTCCCTAAGAATCGGACATAACTGGGCAACTTTCACTTTCAGGATGGACCAAAGAAATAGTGAAATGGCCTGACAGTTCTGTGACATGTTTGGTTCTTCACTTGCGCTCACCAGCCTGCCTCTCCAGTGGCTGCGCTCTCTATGGGGCTCGTTGGCCAGCACTCTTCTTATCTTCAGGATCACCTGCAAGGAGAGGAGGAGTGAACCAGGACTTTTACTAAGACTTGTAACAGTTGTGCTAAGTAAAAAGTTGGATGTGCAGTCCAGGGATTTAGTTTGGCATCATGCTGAGAAGCATTATAATTTTCCTTGGTAGCATAGTTCATTTTACTTTATTTTTATCTTTTTAAAAGATTCATTTACTTAAGGATTATTATTATCTAGCATTCAAGGTATTTTTAGAGGCTAATTAGGGAGGCAGGTCACCTTTGATTTAGTGACTGTTCTAAAAAATGCTCATTGAAAGGCAAGTAAAAAGTGCTAATTTTGTGGATTAGACATTAACTCTCCCTTAAACTTTGAGGATTCCTTTGTCTTGGTATTTCAGAATGTTTTTTTTCTTGGAATTCGTGGAATGTTAGAAGAATTTGTAAGAATAGCAACTAACATTGTTAAAATTTTGTAAAGTGAACTTAGTTATAGCTAACTGTATATGTTTAAATCTGGTTTTCATGTTGATTATTATATATTAAAAATGATATAATTGTTGAAAGTAACTTATTGAGCATATATTTTGTAAAGTATTAGACTTATTTTTATACATATTCTCATTTAATCACACAGTAAGTTTGGAATAGAAATTTATATCCCACATTTTTGTATTAACTTTTTAGAGGTATAATTTATATAAAACAAAATACCCATTTTATTGTACAATTCCATACATTTTGGCAGTTAGAAATAGCTATTTAACTACACTGCAAAGTGTAGAACATTTTCATTCTCCAAAGATAATAGAACATTTTCTTTCCTCCCTAAGTCAGTCCCTTCCACTGTCATCCCCCAACTCATGATGTTTATCTTCTCTCTGAAATTGTAAAACAGTTCTTCCTAATTTAGAATTTCATATAAATGGAAGCATATACTATGTAGTTTTTGGTGTATGGCTGCTTTTATTCAGCCTGGTGTTTTTGAGATTCATCCATATTATTCCTATATCAGTACTTTGTTCCTTTTATTGCCAAATGGTAGAACATTGTATGGATATACCACAGCTTCTTTTTCATTCATCAGTTGAAGATTATTTGAGTTATTTCTAGTTTTTGGCTAATATTCATAAAGGTGCTATTAAATTTTTGTTCACATCTTTTTGTTGAGATATGTTTTTTCATTTTGGGGGGTAAATATCTAGGAATGGTAATGCTGTATTGTAAACTCTGTTAATGGTTAAACTGTTTTCTAAAGTGATTATACTATTTTGCATTCTGCTGCTGCTGCTGCTAAGTCACTTCAGTCGTGTCCAACTCTGTGTGACCCCAGATGGCAGCCCACCAGGGTCCTCCGTCCCTGGGATTCTCCAGGCAAGAGTACTGGAGTGGGTTGCCATTGCCTCCTCCAATTTTGCATTCTAGTTACGTTACGAGCAATTTGCAACTATATTTCATAATCACACCAACATTTGGTATTGTGTAAATTATATCCATTCTAGTGGATGTGTAGTAGTGTCTCATTGTGGTTTTGATTTGCATTCTCATGTGCATATTGGCTAGGAGAAGGTGATGGCACCCCGCTCCAGTACTCTCACCTGGAAAATCCCATGGATTGAGGAGCCTGGGGGGCTGCAGTCCATGGGGTCACTAGGAGTCGGACACAACTGAGCGACTTTACTTTGACTTTTCACTTTCATGCATTGGAGAAGGAAATGGCAACCCGCTCCAGTGTTCTTGCCTGGAGAATCCCAGGGACAGGGGAGCCTGGTGGGCTGCTGTCTGTGGGGTCGCACAGAGTCGGACATGACTGAGGCAACTCAGCAGCAGCAGCAGCAGCAGTGCATATTGGCTATTCATATATCTTTTCTTAACTGTTCAAATGTTTTGCTCAATGTTTTGGTTGGATTGTTGGTCTTTTTGTTAAGTTATATGTTCTTTATATAGTCTGGAAAGAAGTTGTTTGTCAGCTTGTCAATATTTTCTAATAGTATGTGGCTTTTCTTTTCGTTTTTTTAATGGTATCTTTTTAAGAGCAAACATTTTTAACTTTGATGAAGTCCAGTTGAACAGGTTTTTTGTTTTATTGTTTATGCTTTTGACTCCTTGTTTAAGTAGTCTTTGTCTACCTGAAGGTCTTAAAGATTTTATCCTAGAAGCTTTATACTTCTATCTTTAACATTTTGATCCATTTTGGGTTAACTTTGACCATATCTGTGTTAATCAAGTGTGGGCCCATTTCTGAAGTTTATGTTGTATCCCACTTCTTATGTCTGTTCTTATGTGAATATAACACTGCCTTGATTGTAATAGCCTTGTAGTAAATCTTTAAATCAGGTACAGGAAGTCCTACTACTTCTAATATTTCTGTTTCCATAGAAATTTTAGAATCAGTTTGTCAGATGTCTACAAAAATCCTGCTGACACTACGTTGAATCTGGAGGTCGATTCGTGGACCTCAAGTCTTCCAATGGATGAAAAACCTCTTCATTTATTTAGGTCTTCCAATGTACATCAAGTCTTCCAATGGATGAAAAACCTCTTCATTTATTTAGGTCTTCTTTAATTTCTTTAAGTATTTCATAGTTTTTAGTGAACAGGTCTTATCAAATTGTGTTAAATAAATCTCTGAATATTTCATATTTTGATGTTAATTTTTAGAACATATATTTAACTTTCTTTTTCTCTTTATTGCTCATCTATTGAAAATACAATCCCCTCATGTTTCTTTTTAGTGCGTTGATTAGAATCTTGTTGTTGGATTCAAGTGATGAGAGCATATATTCTTGCCATGTCCAGATTTTAGGGGAAAGTGTAAAGTCTTTCACCCTTTACTATAATGTTGGCTATATATTTTTCACAGATATTCTTTATCAGTTTGAGAAGCTCCTTTCTATTCCTAATTAATTGAGAAGTTTTTGTTTTGTTTTAAAATAAAAAAAATGGATGTTGTATTTTGGCAAATACTTTCTTCATCTGTTGAGATGATCATGTGATTTTAAAAAATTTTACTAATATGGTGATTAACTTTTGAATATTCAGCTTATTTTGCATCTCTGATATAAACTCCAATTGGTCATGATGTATTAGCTTTTTAATATGTTGTTGATTCAACTTGCTAAAACTGTTTAGAATTTTGCATTTATGTTAATGGGTGATACTGGTTTGTAGTTTCTTTTATGCTTTTTACTGGTTTTAGCATCATAGCAAAACTGATTTCAGAATAGAATGAATTGTGAAAGAATCGTGAAGGAAAATTGTGAACAATTTTCCTTAGTATTTGGGAATGGTTTCTGAAGAATTCATATTATTTCTTCCTTAGATGTTTGATGGAATTTTCCAATGAAACTACTTTCAAGTACAGGTTAAATTTCCTTAATAGATATAGTGTCAGTAGTTTGTATCTTTAAAGAAATTTGTCTGTTTCAAACCAGTTGATGAATTTATTGACATAAATTTTTAAAATAATATTCTTTTTTTTAAAATATGTAAAGTCTGCAATGATNGAATTTTCCAATGAAACTACTTTCAAGTACAGGTTAAATTTCCTTAATAGATATAGTGTCAGTAGTTTGTATCTTTAAAGAAATTTGTCTGTTTCAAACCAGTTGATGAATTTATTGACATAAATTTTTAAAATAATATTCTTTTTTTTTAAATATGTAAAGTCTGCAATGATGTCACTATTTATCCTGATGTTGGTGACTTGTTTATCCTGATGTTGGTGACTTGTTTCTTCTCTCTCTCTTTTTTTTTTTACCAGTCTGGCTGACTTTTTAATTTTCTCTTTTCAAAGAAACAGCTTTTGACTTCATTCATCCTCTCTGTTGTATTTCTGTTTTCCATTTTATTGATTTCCATTCCGATCTTTAATATTTTATTCTTCTTGTTGATTTTTCTTGCTCTTCTTTTTTTAGATTGTTAAGTAGAAGCTGAGGTTACTGATTTGAGATCTCTCTTTTCTACTATCAGTATTTAATGCTATAAATTACTACCTAAGTACTGCTTTCGCTTTGTCTCAGAAATCTGGATATGTTACATTTTCATTTTAGTTCATTATATTTTCTTATTTCCTTTTTGATTTCTTTTTTGACCTATGGGTTATTTAGAAACATATCATTTAGTTTCCAGAATTTTCTTGATTTTTCAGATATCTTTCTTTTAGTGATTTTGAATTTGGTTCCACTATGGTCAGAGAAAAGGTCAGTTTTTATTCCAATCCCAAAGGCAGTGCCAAAGAATGCTCAAACTATCGCACATTTGCACTCATCTCACATGCTAGTAAAGTAATGCTCAAAATTCTCCAAGCCAGGCTTCAGCAGNTTGGCCACCTCATGCAAAGAGTTGACTCATTGGAAAAGACTCTGATTGGGGGCAGGAAGAAAAGGGGACAACAGAGGATGAGATAGCTGGATGGCATCACTGACTCGATGGGCGTGAGTCTGAGTGAACTCCAGGAGTTGGTGATGGACAGGAAGGCCTGGTGTGCTGCCATTCATGGGGTCGCAAAGAGTCGGACACGATTGAGCTACTGAACTGACTGAACTAATGGTCAGAGAACATACTTTATATGATTTACATAGTTTTAAAATTGTTGTGACTTGTTTTGTGGGTTATGATTTGAACTGTCTAAGTAAATGTATAGTGTCTTGTGAGGGTACAAAGTTGTTGTCAATTCAGTACATGGTTACCTTAATTATCTTTTGGCAATTTCTCCCCGTTTCCCTTTTTGGAAAGGTTATGGCACTGGCAATAGTGTCTTCATATCAGAAAAGAGGGACTTGATGTTTTTTAGAGTAGGTGAAGCAGAGACTTTAAAATTCTGGTCTAACCTAAGAATTAAAGGAAGCCAGTTAGAACCTTACATGGAACAACAGTGACAGATTTTATTTTCTTGGGCCCCAAAATCACTGTGGACATTGACTGCAACCATGAAATTAAAATAGGCTTGCTCCGTGGAAGAAAAGCTATGACTAGTCTAGACAGTGTATTAAAAAAGCAGAGGCATCACTTTGCTGACAAAGGTCTGTATAGTCAAAGCTATGATTTTTCCAGTAGTCATGTATGTATGTGAGAGTTGGACCTTGAAAGAAGGCTGAGTGCTGAAGAATTAATGCTTTCGAATTGTGGTGCTGGAGAAGGCTCTTGAAAGTCCCTTGGACAGCACAGAAGTCAAACCAGTCAATCCTAAAGGAAATCAACCGTAACTGTTCATTGGAAGACTAATGCTGAAACTGAAGCTCCAGGACTTTGGCCACCTGATGTGAAGAGCCAGCTCATTCAAAAGGACCTTGCTGCTGGGAATGATTGAGGACAGAAGGAGGAAGGGGCAACAGAAGATGAGATGGTTGGATGGCATCACCAACTCAGTGGACATGAGTTTGAGCAAAGTCCAGGAGATAGTGAAGGACACGGAAGCCTGGCATGCTGCAGTCCATGGGGTCGCAGAGTCAGACATGACTGAGCAACAGAACAGCAAGAAGTCAGATTCTTAATGGAAGCGTATGGAGGACCCGGATGTGCTCTGTTTGTTTTGAACTAATTCTTTTTCTTCATTATTTTGGTCCTGAAGTACAGTCAACCTCTGTCACCTCTAGGATATTGCTACAGAAGGTAATATAAGACCTTTTGGGACATTTGATGGGCATTCCAGATGGCATAGGCACTCCAGATCACTGTAGGTTGCATGGCAGGATTTGTGTGTTAGTCACTCAGTCATATCTGGCTCTTTGTTACCCCATGGACTCTCTTAGGTGGCATTTTCTGATTGCTGATCTCCATTGATTTTCATTGGGTCATTAGTCTATTTTAGAGGAAATAATTGAGATTTCATATTTCTGTTAGGTAGAAAGTTAGGCATAAGCAACAAGGGTTGGCCTAGCTGGAAAGGATGCAAGCTGATTTCTAAACCCCACCCCAGGTACACCCAGGAGAGCTCACAGATATGCTACAAAAATAGCCACAGAGACTTCCAACTCCTGCACTTGGTCCCTAGGCATGCATTGGATACAAATTAACCACAGGGATTTCTCCAACTTGGTCACATGTGCCCTTGATATATAGCTATATATCCTCAAGTAACCTTAGGCAGCCTGGAGCCCATTAAGGGTTCATAAATATTCTATACATACATACATCCGGTTATAACAGACTGAATTATGGGAAAGATACGTGCAATAGAGCCTATTGTTATTAACTTGCAACTATCAATCAAAACTCAGTCTGGGCCCACCTGGATGAATATGTAAAAGACCTAATTTGCATGTACCCAGACACAGCCCTTCCCTGATTGGCGTTGAGCATACACGTATTTGTATTCCGTTTCCTGATTGGTGGTGGGTACAGGCTGTATTTTGCACAGGGCCAGAACCAAGAGTTGGAAGTATAAAAGGGAAGCCAAGAGGGATCATGGCCTTTCCTTTGGGGTTTGCCTGCTCCCATGTCAGGAGTGTATTATCTGCTGTCAGTTTAATAAAAGTTGTGTCTACTTGAGCTATAACTGAATTGTAACTAGTCTGTTGTTTCAAATCCTTTCTACCGCTGCAAGAGCCTAGAAATCCTGCCTAATTGAGCTGTAATTAGGCCCTCTGCCATACCAAATCTTTGTTACAACAAAACAAGAACCAAGGCAAAGAAATAAACCAACCTGACATTTCCATTCTCCTAAAAGATATGAAGTGAAGTAAAGACGTTGCTCAGTCGTGCCTGACTCTTTGTGACCCTGTGGACTGTAGCTTATAAGGCTCCTCTGTCCATGGAATTTTCCAGGCAAGAGTACTGGAGTGGGTTGCCATTTCCTTCTCCAGGGGATCTTCCTGACCCNTGAAGTGAAGTAAAGACGTTGCTCAGTCGTGCCTGACTCTTTGTGACCCTGTGGACTGTAGCTTATAAGGCTCCTCTGTCCATGGAATTTTCCAGGCAAGAGTACTGGAGTGGGTTGCCATTTCCTTCTCCAGGGGATCTTCCTGACCCAGAGATTGAACCCAGGTCTCCCACATTGCAGGCAGACGCTTTACCATCTGAGCCACCAGGGAAGCCCATGATATGAACCATGTCTAAATTTCCTAGTATGTGACATCATTCATATTAACTTGTATGTATTGGTTCTTAATAAATCAGTCTCTCTTTATATACTTGTTTGTGTGGTAGATATGACTCTTCTGTTTCTACTGAAATTAAAAAGTGAGACTTCTGTCTGATATAAGAAGCCTAACTCTTCATAGAACAGCCTTTTAATACTTTTCCCAGGTTGCTGTCAAACTTCCAATTTATTGAAAGCCTTCTTCACATTTCCAGAATCAAGCAAAATCTTGTGATTTTTTCTACAGGTTCTATATCAGTATATAAAAAAGAAAACCAGCAGTGACTTTATCCTTCCCATTTCCCTTTTGATACCATTCATGTTAATATCATTAGTAACCACCCCACCAGAAACAAATAAATAAAATTCTTGTTTTTCTTCTGCTTTTGGCTACAGGCTAGGTTGTAAAAAGAGAACAAAATGTTTTAGTATGCTCATGTCTTTAGTGATGGGGAATTAGAGCCATTAAAAAAAAGTAAACAAGTTAGCTAAAAAAATGGCAAAATAGGAAGGTAGATGCAAGAGGATTTAGGACGTTCCAGAGTGTTTTAAAGATATGGGATTTCAGGTGAAGACCACATACATCTAACTTTTCGGGGGAGGTGAAGGGACACAGGAAGAGAGTTAGCTTGAGGAGAAAGAGAAAGGAATTAAAAAAAAGTTTTCATGCAGTCTGAATAAAATTATAGTTTCTCCCTCCCCAGGCCTCAGAAATTAGACTCTTTTCCTATTGTCACTCTGTATGAGAAACCCTGTTTGATAGTGGTGCTGTAAACCTGAATTGATGTGGCTGCATTCAGTGTATAGAAAAATTCCAACTTCATCTCTAGTTAGTTCTTCCTTTGTACTTATGCCTAAACCTCTTCATCTGGAGAAGTGCCAATTTACCACTAAATTTAAATAAATAAGAACATTTCTCATCAATAGGGGTGGCAAATTTAGCCCCTCTTTAGAGCACTGAGCAATTTATGACCATATGTTAAATACCATAAAACAGCTTTAAAGACTTGGTCCCTGGCCATTGCCAGATTGTACCGTAGGAGTAGGCAGCACCGCGAGGGACTGGGAATGTTTCCTCCGGCCCTTGGAGGCCTCAGTAACTCACTGATGTCACAGCCAGAGAGGCCTGTTTTCAAACATTCCCTTTATAAAGGTGAAATACTAAAAGATTCCATTTTGGCATTTGGGTGCAAAGAAGGCAAGGCTTCTTTTTTAATTTTTAAGGGTCGAAATTAGTATGGAAAGTGTTGTGTGGGAGAATGAGTAACTTGGCAGCAGCAAGTCCAGAAGGCAAGTCTAGGAATAGGTAATAGATATCCTACTCATTCTTTTTCTTGGAGCGTGAACTGGACTTTTATAAGGCGTAAGCAAACCAAATATCACGTTTCTCAATCGTTTTCTTTTTGCCAACTTTTATGGAATTAATATTAATGTTAAAAACAATTTTGAAAATTTCGTCCTATGGGGCTGCCAGTTCCAAGGATTTCTTTTCTTCCAGGAGTATGACTCATTATTTGGTGAACTCCAAATATTAGTTTTTATTCTTACCATCATCACAGCCTGTGAATCATTTATGGCATTCTGTGGGCTCATGGCTGAGAAAACGAAGATGTGTGCCAGCAAGCATGTGATTTTTGGTCAAGTAAGTGCCATAGGATCTTTGATGGACTTCTGACACGTGAGGAAACCACTGGTTCAGGCAGGGGGACTTACTGTTACGAAATAGGAATGGGCCTCAAGACGCTTTGTCCAAGATCTTTCTGACTGTTCTCTCTGATGGATAACTCTTCCTACAAAGGAAGATGATGAAATTGGGTGTCAAAGGTCTAGGAATCCTAGCCTTCTTAAATGTGTCAGTGCCAGCCTGAGGGCTGACTTCCTGTCAGTTCCTGTGTGGTTTGCACTACATCCTCTTTGCACCAGATTAGTGTTTTAGGTCATCTATCATAACTGCTATCCTGTGAATTCTTGGCAGTCTGAGCTCACTCTGCAGAAGGCAGCTGGCACCCTTGTCTAGGAAGTGCAACTGGGGAGCTCCCGTCTCTCTCTTCCTCAGGCCAGGAAGTACACTATTGTTATCCATCGGTGCTTTCTTCCTTTGAAAGAACAAAAAAATCTTCAAACTTTGGCAACTCCTAAAAGTGCTAGGTAGCAGTTTGAAATAACCCTTTCCATTTTGTTGGTCTAGGGCAAAAACTTGAGTGATCTTTGTAAATCTTGTCTGGTTTGTCCCTGATGCACGTATATGCATTAGTGGACATTTTCCCCCCATTGTGATGAAGTCATGCTTAAGTCTTCAGAGTCACATCAGAGTGCTTTGTTTTATTTTGGGCTTTGATTTTCAAGGATATTCTTTTGACTTAGGCTATGTTGTTGCCCAGTTATTTCTTCTCTGTGTGTCTTCTTCTTAACAGTGGGAATTTTCAGTTCCTGTTACCAGCATTCATTAAAGACTGTTCACTTTGGATATTGACTTCAGTATTTGCATTGGATTTTCACTCTTNGATTTTCAAGGATATTCTTTTGACTTAGGCTATGTTGTTGCCCAGTTATTTCTTCTCTGTGTGTCTTCTTCTTAACAGTGGGAATTTTCAGTTCCTGTTACCAGCATTCATTAAAGACTGTTCACTTTGGATATTGACTTCAGTATTTGCATTGGATTTTCACTCTTTGGAATAAGTGATAATTTAAAGCACATTTCTTCACTATTGAATGTAAAGACAAATGTCATCTTAGTTGTCCTGATTTGTCATGCCATAGTTTGGCGTTTGTCATGCCAAACATGACATGGTTCATGTCATACCATGAACTATATTCTGGATCTTAGAGTAATTTTTTTCCTTTCTCATGACTCAGAGGTCACATTTGGGCAACTTGATTTTATTTAAATAGAATAGGAGTTACCTTTAGCCCAGTTCATCAAAAGAACTTGTTTATAAGGGAATATAAACCCATGGATGAGTTATTTTAAGTGGCATCCTTCAGTCTCTCTTGGCACACATCATTTCTGCTTCTGACTCTTTTTTCTTTCATCTTATGAAAACCCCATCTTCTGTAAGGTTTCAACATTGATGTAGCTCTTGGTTTCTTTTGTGTTCTGATTCTTAAGACGGGTGAGGGGAAAGGAAAGATAAATTGTGTTTCTTTACAGAAAAAAGGTGAACTTTCTGAAGGTGGATTTTATGTTATATTTATGGACATCAGGCAATATCATCATATAAAGAGCCTGAATCCTACTAATGCACTAAGAACAGCACGAAGGAAGAAATTTGGATTTCAAGACATGGGAGAATTTGTTATTCAGATTATTTATATCCAATCAAATCTGTGGTTCCTGAAATAATGCACTGTTAAACTCTAGGGGTGGTATCCCTGANATGGACATCAGGCAATATCATCATATAAAGAGCCTGAATCCTACTAATGCACTAAGAACAGCACGAAGGAAGAAATTTGGATTTCAAGACATGGGAGAATTTGTTATTCAGATTATTTATATCCAATCAAATCTGTGGTTCCTGAAATAATGCACTGTTAAACTCTAGGGGTGGTATCCCTGAGATCTCTAAGGTCTGTATACCCCACACAGTAGCTGATAAAGAAATGCTTGTTTGAGGAGGGACTTTGAGTAGGATGTGGATTATCTAAAGATATTTGAGAAAGAGCATCATGGTTTCTGCATTGAAGACAGGGAAAGAGAGCTCTGAAAGTTTATATAAATCTACCAGGTTGACATGCATATTTAGAAAGAAACAGGAAAAAGACTCACAAAGGCAGTTTTGCCAACACTTGGCTACAACAGGACTAAATGACTTAACTTTGTAAGAACAACTCTTAATCAATGAGTCTCTTATTTTAAAATGATAAGTATAGTATATTGGAAAGGAGAGAATAAATTGACTTTATTCTGAGGGTAGCAACGCTTTTGATTCTGCCTTCGGAATGGATCGGAGAAGCAGATCATGAAATGATTAGTGAGACATTAAATACGTTTCTTGACAGTATACCTCAAGCCTGCGACGAAGAATGAATGCTCCTTATTGTTGAAAGCAGACAATTTGGTCATCCTAATGTAGAGCAAATTGCAAAATGGTTTCTTTTGCAGTTAATTTTTTATTGTTCTTATTTTCCTGTTACTCCTTTTTCTGTTTTTCTGAGTATAATTTCACTACTCTTATGTAAGACATGTTCCAGGCAGTTTTCCTCAGACATCAGACTGTTTACCTGCTTTCTCAGCGTTGGGCATCTCCTGTAGAAAAGAGAAGTCAGGATCCACAAATCTCAAAGCACTTTGGCCCATCCACTCATCCAGTCATTATTGAGCACCTCCTCAGTCCAAATTCTGAAGCCCAATACTTGAGGGCCACCACTATTTGGCACCATCATAATGTTGTTCACATTCTTTCTCTACCCACTTTTTAACTCTGAACAAGACTGCATGAACAATCTGTCCCTAACCTTCATTTTCATCTCTTATTTACCCTTTCTCTTCTGAACATCTCTTTCTTACCAGTGTAGTCTACTTGCTGTCCCCTGGGCGCATAATTTGCTTTGTATCCCCAAGTTTCGCTCATTCTCTTACCTCTGTTTATTGAAGCCTACTGTGGACAGCCCTCAGCAGTCATTTTAAGAGAGATTTGATTAGACTGAACATGATTTCAAACTGAAGCAAAGCAGGCAGTGAAGTGGGAGGCTGTGGCAGGCTGGCTGTGGCTGGTCATGGCAGCGTCTCCTGCTCCACATGCTCTTCTGTACTCAGCGAGGCCTTGCCACCGCTCCGTTAAGAGCTGGAGTGTAATTTTCCTCCCCTTGAATCTGTGTGGGCTTGTGACTGTTTTGACCAATAGGGTATGATGCAGATAATGGTGTTTGACCTCTGAGGCTGGGTCATCAAAGATAAAATTGAGTTTTTGTCTTATTAGCAGGGACACTTGTGCTTGGCGCTTTGAGCCACTGCCTGAGAAGTCTGACTGCTTTGAGGTTGCCATACTGTCTGGTAGCCAGGCCATCTGGAGACTTCACATATAGGCACTGCAGTTGGCTGTTTTTGCCTTGGGATTATCCCAGCCCAGATGTTGGACCCTTCAAACTAATCTGTCCACTAGCTGAGTACCACTTAGTGATATCAGTCAATGCTGTGAAGAGTAAAAGAATCACTCACCTGCATCCTACTCAGGTTTCTTTCTTGGTTTCTCGAGCTCTCTCTCTCTCCCTCTTTTTTTTTTTTTTTTGTTCTCGTTGCAGTTTTGGCTGTGCTTTGTGGCTTGTGCGATCTTAGTTCTCCAACCAGAGATTGAACCGGCACCCTTGGCAGTGAGAATATGGAGTCCTAATCAGTGGAATTTTCTCTACCCAGGTTTCTAACCTACAGAATCTGTGAGCATAATAACAAAGTTGTTTGAAGCCTCTGAATTTTGGGGTAGTTTGTTAGGTAGCTTTAGTAATAAGAATACAGATCCTGATGAACAACAGTGGATTAAGAGCCTGTAGGAGGGTGACAGAAGTGGGACCCAGGGCAGAGACCAGAGGTGAGGTCTGCAGAGGGAAGAGGAGAAGACAAAATGATTAGGAGAGAAATGGGAAATTACTTTTCATTTTATATTGGAGTATAGTTGATGAACACTGTTATAATAGTTTCAGGTGGACTGAATCAAAGTGATTCAGTTCTGTTCTTTTTTGAATTCTTTTCCCATTTAAATTATTACCCAATACTAAGCAGAGTTCCCTGTGCTATACATCGGTCCTTGTTGCCCCTCTGTTTTAAGCATATCGGTGTGTACACATCAATCCCAAACTCCCTAACTATCTCTCTCCACTTCCCCCTAACCATAAATTCATTTTCTAAATCTGTGAGTCTGTTTCTGTTTTGTAAATAGGTTCATTTGTATCATTTCTGTTTAGATTCCTTATATAAACAATATCACATGACGTTTCTGTGACTTAACTTCAGTCAATATGACAGTCTCTAAGTCTACCCATGTTGCTGCAAATGGCACTGTTTCCTTCTTTTTAATGGCTGAGTAGTATTCCATTGTAGATATATGCTGTGTCTTCTTTATCCATTCCTCTGTCAGTGGACATTTAGGTTGCTTCCATGTCTTGGCTGTTTTAAACTGTGCTGCAGTGAACATTGAGGTGCGTGGACCCTTTTGGATGTTTTTGTCCAGATGTGTGCCCAGGAGTGGGATTGCAGGATCATATGGTCTTTCTCTTTTTTGTTTTCTGAGGAACCTGTATACTGTTCTCCATAGTGGCTCCACCAGTTTACATTCCCACCAACAGTGCAGGAGGGTCCCCTTCTCTCCACACCCTTTCCAGCATTTAGTATTTGTGGAGTTTTTGATGATAGCTGTTCTGACTGGTGTGAGGTGATATCTCGTTGTAGTTTTGATTTGAAATTTCTCTGATAATTAGTGATGTTGAACATTTTTTCACGTGCCTCTTGGCTATCTGTATGTCTTCTTTGGAGAAATGTCTGTTTAGGTTTTTTGCCCATTGTTTGATTGGGTTGTTTGTTTTGATGGTATTAAGCCACGTAGAAATGGGTAAATTTTGAGGGAAAAAGATGGGGGAATTCACATCAATGATCTATTATTATTAGTTATATATGTATATATGTTAAATTTGTCTTTGAATTATGTTACTTATTTTCATCTCTTGGTGAGGTTGGAGTTGAGGTCATCTTTCAAGAAGCAGAAGGTCTGGAGAGGGCCTGGCTGCCTGATGGAGAGCACTGAAGACAGCTGACCTGCTGTCAGCTCTGGCCTTTGATAGGTACTCTGGTGAGGAAAGACAGAAGCTGGGTGTTTAGTCATTATGGTGTGCTTTCCTCAAGTGCATACTGTCGGTGTGAAGCACTTGGAACCCTCAGAAGTACAGGAGACCCTCCCCAGAGGGGTGCCGTGGACCTCCGTGGCTATGTGGGAGTTCTGAACCTCAGCATGGCTCTTCAGGATTTCCAGTAACACACAGCTGCCTGTGGTTTTGGGGAATGAAAAGGATCCTACCTTTGCCTGGGGACATTGTTTTTAAGTAGCAGCTTTCTTGAGAGAAGAGGGGAACACACCTCCAGTTTTAGTTAAGGACCTTCAGAGGGCTTTTGTCCATAATGAAGACTCAGCACGTGTTATGAATTGAGTGTTGGCATTGCTTTCATAAAAGAATTATTTTCTGTATCCATCCAGCAGTCTGGCTGCCAGCCACATGCAAGTCAGTTTATTTCTGTGAAGAATTACATGCTCCCTGTCTAAGTGGACTCTTAAGAGTCTGGGAATCTGCAAGTTTTAGATAGCTTTCCATTTAGTAAAATATTTAATTCGTAGTTGGAATCTTTTAATTGCTGTTGTAAGGAGAAAGAAGCTATAGCCTCATTGAAATACTATTACTGGATAAAAGAGTGCTACTTTTGTGACAAAGTAACCATGATGTATCAACCCTTTGCTTCATGTATTATTATCAGGATAGAATTTGCCCCTGTGCTATAAAGGATACTACTATGTTTCACTTGGTCTCTATTAGGTGCTTTTAGATTTCACTATTTCTTATCCCAGGCCCTCCCACCCCCACCCCC